>APFE031381811.1:260646-299456 GCA_000404065.3 Pinus taeda | reverse complement strand
TAGTAAATTATATTTTAATTTTTGAAAAAATACAGGAATCATGAGGTGACGTGTCCATTATAAAAATTAGGACACATACGTGTGGAAATATCCCCATCAGGAAAATGCAAATCAACACAAATTAGTATTCACTTAGCTTTTATTGGGACGCAAATTCAATGAATCCAAAGTCAATGAACACAACATTTAATGAATATCGCATTTACATGAAATATGATCTTTCCGCCATCTAACTGATTTTTATATATTAAATTTTGAATATATGGAATATAGTAGAATATTAACATTAAAGTTTTTAAAAATAGATTGCTGGAAAATTTTGAACATTAAGCAAGGATCAATAATATCTACAAAAGTAATTGATTTAAAGAGTTAGCTTCACATCCTAATTAATTAGGTGAGTTAATTGTTTTAATTAAATGTTACATCAAATTAAATGATAAATGATACTAATTGACTAAATAATTTTGAAGATTTAATTATAGATATATATTATATAGTATTTTTTGTTTAAGTTAATTTTTATATACTTTCCGAATATTTAATAATAGTATAAAAGAGACTCTTTGTCCTCTGGCTGTAATTTGATAAAAAGAGACCAATAAAACAAAAGAGTACATAGTCCTAAAATACAGAATTATATATAATGATACTAATGACTAAATTAATTTGAAGATTAAAATTATAAATATTATTATTATATAAATTTTTTTGTTTAAGCTAAATTTTACATTAACCTTTTCCGAATATTTATAAATAGTATAAGAGACTTCTTTGGTCTTTTGCTTGTAATTTGAGAAAAGAGACCAACAACATAAAAGTACATAGTCTAAAATAACAGAATTATATTAGTAAAATTCAATTAAAAAAATAGGTTAATTATCAAAATATAATTTAATTATAAAATGTTTTCCTTTATTTTATGATTATATGATTATATTGTCATGTTTAAAGATACATGTAATTAAATATGAGGAAGATGTATAATTATTTCTTGTATCTTATTACTCTATACATGATATTATAATTCATTTTTATCTCTCAATATGTAGTTGATGCATCGCATTTAAAAAATATTTCATTATCAACTTAAATAAAATAATTTGGTATTAACTTCATATCTAGAAATAAAATAATTGAAAGCTATAAATTTCTTATCTATTTAAAGATACTTTTTATATTTCCAAATTCCTTTAATGCTCAATATAAATTTGACATTAAACACAATATTATTTTAAAATAAATTATAAAATAAATATCTCATATTATAGAAAGGTATTTTTATTACTTAATATAAGAAAGTTGTGAAATACTTCTACACTTGTAACAAAAAAAATATTTTATTTGAACCATACATTGAATACCTCAATAAGAAAAATATAAAGCTTAATGGAAATAAAAGATTTATTATTATGTAGATGAAGTGTTTTTTCTATTTTATGGACTTCTAATTTCATTTTCATATATATATAAAATGAATATTGTTGAAAAAAGTATCATAACTTAGTGGTTAAACTACCAGTGGGGACAATTGGGGACAATTATCACTTGTTGTTATTCGTGAATGTAAATTAACTTGTCACTTTTATTTAAGGAAAACCATGCCACCTTGAATTATTCATTTCTGATTAGTAAGGGGGTAGGCTTTCACTTATCATAACTTAGTGGCTAAACTAATAATGGGGACAATTATCACTTGTTGTTATTCGTGAATGTAAGTTAACTCGTCACTTTTATTTAAGGAAAGCCATGCCACCTTGAATTATTCATTTGTGATTAGTTTTCACTCTTGCCAGATTCCTTTGGGTTGGATTGTGAACACTTTTCCTTAAGTATGAGGAAAATGAACTCTTAACATAAAAAATAAAACAGTGTTAAGGAATACTTGAAACCTAATTTAACATGAAACTTATATATGATGTTTAAAAAAATATTAATAACAAAAAAATTTGATGTAAATTATAAATATTTTTGTTTATTAAATTTGTTGAATTTATATTGAATGGTAGGAATACTATTTTTATCTTCTTCATATAAATTTAATTCCAAATGTCCTAGGAGTAGCTCAACTAGCTATCATTGTGATATGAAGTATTGTGTAAACTAAGAGATCCAAGGTTCAACCCCCCCCGAGTAACCCAATTTAGGGAGATGAGGATTGTCGTAGGCTTCAAAGGTATAATGCTAGTGATTAGAATCGACCTCATGTCAAGCGAGTACAAGCCTAGCATAGTTGTCGATTCCTAAGGTACAATAATAATAATAATGGATAACTAACTTTTTAGTAAATATATTATTTAAGATCTTTAAACCTAAACAATTATATAGTTTAATTATTATTTTTAAGATCTTTAAACCTAACACATTATATAGTTTAAATTATTTAACTTTATTTTATTGCACCGATAGGAACATTATATAGCCCAATATGAGGGCGATGTGTGATTACGCTCTTGCTCAACGTGGAATTGATAATAAGAAAATAAATATTTTGTTAATAAATATTTAATGTAGAAATTTGGTAAAGGTTAAACATCTTGAGGGATTTGATCTCTATCGTTATATGATAGATCTAGAGTTATATGGATCTAGGCTAGTAAAATTTTCAAATACTCCACATATTAAAATATCAGCATAAAACACATGTTTGAATAAAAACCTTGATTTAAAAATAGTTATCTTTAAATAGGGTGCTTCGAACTAGGATGGGGGACATGTTGTTGGGGACGGACTTGATTTGAATATGGGAGAACTTGTTTCTAATAAGGTGATGGAAGGATCCTCATAATGACTATTTCAAGAGACCCAAGATGTGGGTGTTATGGTAACGGGAAATATGTTGGATTGGTTCTTGGTAAGTTTTGTATAGAGTTCACCCTTTATTGCAACAATACCACTGAATTATTAGTCAAAGTCATCTTGGCGGGAATGTCAGCCATTCCAGATGGCATGATTGAACAAAACAAGGAAAAACGATTTCTCAAAGGATTGGAGTATTTTTTTATTACAGGGCCTTCTAGATATAGTTGGACCATTTCCAACTCTTATAGCAGGATTAGGGATAAATTTGGGGGGAAGCTCTTCAACAAAGTGAACCAGATGGGGGAGTAGATGGTGTGGGGGTTCCATCAACGAGTTTTATCATGCTAGGCCAAGTGGAAATCTTGTATACAAAAGGACAAAGGCATATAGTAAGGAAGAAAAAGAAGAAAGTTCGATGCACCAATGTCAAATGGGAAGAACTTAAAATGGTGTTAGGAAAGGAGGTGCAACTCCATGAGGTTGTCTAGAAGATGGAGCAAATGGTGGTGGGTTGAGGGAGGGGAAGAAGGTTCAAACTAAAAACTCTAAAATATTGGGTTGTGTAGGAATGGAGACCACACATGCATCCTCTACCAATGGTTTTCTACTTGGCATGAAGCTAGTTCTTATTCCAGTTTCATTATGGACAAAATGCAATATGGGCACTTGATTATAATTGGTCCATCAACTCATCCCCAGTAATTCTAAAAAAATGGTCACCTCTATTTGATGCCAGTAAGGAAAGGATTGAAATGGGCCCGATTTGGTTGCATTTTCCTAGAATGCCTTTACAATTCTGGTCAATATAGGCATTCCGAGAAATAGGGAACATAATAGATCAGTTCCTGTAGATCGATACATGTGTCATTCCAAGATATTGGGTTCATGAATGTAGCATGCATATTGGTGAAGCTTAACTGTCGAGAAAGGATTTCAATGGAAATTGATATTATTTGTGATTGTTTAACTTATCCTCATATACTTGTCTATGAAGGAATACCCTTTATATGTTGTCACTACCATTAGAAAAGGGACATAGCCAACGATTTCTCTCTTTCTTTTCATGGTACTAGAAGTATTCAAATCCATAAAAAGAGTAGTTATCCACAGGTATGGGCTTCAGAAGAGAAGATCATAAGAAAAACTGGCGATCAAAATCTTGCCAAGGAGGCATAGATGGAACCACAACCACCAACTTAGGAATCTGTAGAAATTAATGTGTATATTCAATACTTCTCATGAAATTTGATAAATCACAAGACATGAAACTACTCTACTAATCTACGAAAGTTAATCAACCATATAGATCAAGAATAATAGACATGAAAAATGAAACATCACACATCCACAAATATTTATCTAGGGGAAATAAACTTCTCAAAACTCATAACTATCTATATTGTATTAACCAGCGGAATAGAGATGAAATACATATGATTTCTCAAGCCTGAGCACAACCTGCAACTGTATAGTCTATCCCTCTGTTTGACTGACTGATTCTAGCCAAAACTTAGCCAATTTTCAAGCCCTTCAAGCTCCTATTTCCTTACATTTTTCCCTTGGCAATTGGCCACTATTATGTAGGAATTTACCACTATTGAATTGTGCAATTCCTTAGGGTCCTTCCTCTCATTGCATGCACCACCTGTACACATTTTAATATGCTACAACTAATAGTACAATGGCTTGGAATCTCCATTTCAACCGGGTAACTCAAATTATCTACATGCAATAATTATTTTGGGTTGATTGATCAGTTAACTAATTGATCCCTGAGTGTGGTTGAAGTTCCACTTCCACAACTTGACCTCCACTAGTTCTTCTGACAGCTAGAACTAGTTAAACTAACAATAACTCAAATAAACTGAAATAGATTGCTACAAATTAGTAGTCAAACACACTGAACTGAACTCAAGATTCCCCAACTTGAATTAACTGAGTTAACTTAGTGCCAAGTTCCATGTCACCTCAGTTAACTACCTCCAAGATTTCTGCTGAAATAGAAATTTGAATTTTCTCTAGTTTGATTAAGGCAAAGTCAAACTGATATTTTTTTGTTGCATTTTCAACACTCCCTCTCAGCAAGAAAGGGATTATCAACCATTGCTATCTTGCACCTATGGAACTTGAAATTCCCTCTTGAAAAGGGTTTTGTCAAAATATCAACATCTTGTTCCTCTGTTAGAATGTACTGCAACAACATAATCCGCCTTTATACATAATCCCGTAGATTGTGATACCATATATCAATACACTTGGATCGATCATGAAAAATAATATTCTTAGAGAGTTTTATGCAACTTTGATTATCACAGTAAATCATAATATGATCCAGCATCTGACCAAACAAGGCAACACACATCTTTCTCATCCAGATCACCTCACATGTTGCTTGACTTGCAGCCATGTATTCTACTTCTGCTAAGATGACTACTACTAGTCTTTGCTTCCTGTTGTACCAAGAAAGAGCTGCAGACCCAACACTAAAAATTCCACTTGATTTACTCTTTTGTTCGGATTGACTTGTCGCCCAATCTGAATCTGCGAAGCCATAGAACTTCACTTCCTATGTTCATTTGTACCATATTCCAAACTAGGTAGTGCCTTTAAGGTACCGTAGAACATGTTTAGCTATCCTCCAAAATAGTTTGGTTGGCCTACACGTAGCTTGACTCAGTTGGTTAACTACAAAGAACATGTTTGGTGTGTGTTCACAAGATATATGAGTGAACTCACCAACTTTCAGTAAACAATCGCAACCACTTTTTCACTTGAAGTGGCATCCTCTTTCCTCTAGTTGGTCACTAGAGAAGTCTCCATGGGTTTTCACCTGTCCATGCGGAACCTCTGAAGTATCTCGTTGGCATACTTTCCCCGAGAGACAAATATTTACCCAACACCTTGCCATACTTCCAATCAAAGGAAATAGTGCATGAGACCCATGTCCTTCATCTCAAACTCTTTTGCAAGGTACTCCTTGTAAGATTTGATCATCTACTCATCACCAATCAAGATCAAGTCATCAACATCTAAAACAATAATCAACAATTCACATTCTACCAAAATATGATAGATTTTTGCATTCAATTCACATTTGCTGAAGCCTAAACTAGTGATATATTTATCAATCATCGTGTACCCAACACGAGGTGCTTGCTTGAGACCATATAATTCTCGCTTGAGTATGTAGACATGAGATTCTCGATCAAAAGTATCGAAGCCTTATGGTTGCATGATATAAACCTCCTCCTTAATAAATCCATTGAGGAATGCAGTTTTCACATCCATCAGGGGGATCTTTCACCCCATTTTGCATCCAAAGCAAGGACTGATCAGATGGATGAGTACCTTGCGACAAGACCAAAGGTATCCTCATAGGAATTCTCTACCACCTAAGAGTACCCCTTGGCCAAAAGTATGGCCTTATACTTTTCTATGCTTCTGTTTGCTACCTGATTCACCTTGAAGATCCATCTCGAACCCACAACTAATTGTCTGCTGGTCTTGGGACCACTTCCCAAACATTGTTCTTCACAATGGATTCATACTCCTCCTCCATTGTATCAACCCATAAGGGTTTCTCTACGCCTTCGTCGAAATAAGATGGCTCAATATCTACTAGTTCAGTCATTGGAGCCATGTAGCCAGTGTACCAATATAGTGACCTTCTTTACTTATGCTAATTTGAAGGAGCACCCACATTCTCCCTCACATCCTACACAAGTCTCTCAGCTTATGTGGTTCTTTTCCTTCCTTCTCTTGATTTTTCTGCTTGAGTGGTTGTCTCCACTCTCTTATCCTCAACTTGTGGCTTCTCCACAACATCTCGAGGCTCCTCCTATTGTGGTATCTAAGCTCCCTCTCAAGAGAGCATCACATGACTTTGTATTCATTAAATTTGACATCTCTTTGCACAACTATCATTCTAAGGGATGGAAAATACACATGGTAGCTGTGGGGAGTTTTTGTGTAACCCAAAACTTTACCCCCAACTTTGTTGTTTGATCTAGCTTCTTCCTTGATTATTTCGAGACATAGAAATAGAAATTGGATCCAAAAATCCTGAAGTTTGACACATCCGGCTTCCTCCTCGAGAAATCATCCTCTGGTGTGATCATGCCAAGAATCCAATGAGGACTCTTGTTCTAAAAATATACCATTGTGCTGCATGCTTCAACACACAAGAGTAGAGGTAGGTGTCTTTCATGCAACATCACTCGTGCTGCTCCCATAATGTCATGGTTATTCCTCTTAGTGACTCCATTCTGATATGGGTTGTGGGGCATTGTCAACTCTCATGGAATGCCTTCTTTTGCACAAAAAAAAATAGAACTCATTCAACACGTACTCACCTCCATTGTCACTCCCGAGAGCCTTCACCTTCTTGCCCTATATTTCTCCACCAGTGCCTTACTCTAAGAACTTGGAGAAAGTCTCATCCTTCTTCCGCATGAACAAGATCCAACACTTCTACTAGTAGCCATCAATAAATATGACAAAATACTTGTGCCTGGCAGTGGAGGTTGTTGAGAAAGGTCCACAAACATTAGAGTGGATCATTTCAAGGACTACATGTGCTCTATTGTCTTGATAATGGAAAGTGGTTTTTGTTTACTTCCCCAAGGTACACCCTTTGAATGTGTCCTTCTGCTCTAGTGCTCCTTTGGGAAGGTCTCTGGTAATCTGTTGCATGATCTTTAAAGCACCATGATGCAAATGACCAAGTCTTATATGCCAAAGTTCGTCGACATTGCGGCTCTACACCTTCTCTGCCTTTGTGCTTAATGCAACACAATATCCACATATAACTTGTAGATATTCTTCACACGAACCCTGATATGCTTCACTTGTCCCATGGAGATGTGTCTTAGAAATGCCTTTCCTTTGTTGAAGATCACATCATAACCACGGTCTTCCAAAACTGCAATTGAGACAAGATTCTTCTTTAGACCGAAAACAAACATCACATCCTTGAGCCTGAGAGGGTAGTCTGACTCCCTGTGAAGGGTGACTGTACCAATTTTGGTTGCACTTTACCTTCCATCATCTCACATATCGATGCACATCTAAAGATCCTTCTCCTCCAAATCACTGAAAAAAACTTTATTCCCTTTCATATGGAACGAGGGACCGTTGTCAAGGTACCACACACTTCCCATCACTTTGTTGTTCATGCATGTAATGAGAGTAAAATAAATCTTGAACTATGAATCGAAAGCTTCAATTGATTCTCCTCCTAAGGTCTTCTTACTTGTCTTCTTGTGTGGACACTTCGTGGTATAGTTCCTGAATTCATGCCAGTGAAAGAACTTGATTTTGGACAAGTATTTCTTCTTCCCCCCTTGACTATATTCTGCTTTGGATTGGGATTTATTCCATTTCCCTTTATTTTCCTGTCTAGCCAAGGCACAGTTCTCCTCATCCTCACCCTTGGATGAAGTCCCATTTCTGGTATTCCATTTTATTTCCTCTTGCACCAGGTCAGACCATTAGTGCTCCCAACTTGGTAGTTTCTCCCTACCATTTATCGAATCTTGATAGTTATGTCAACTATTGGGAAGGCCCAAAAGGGATAGAGCTAACAAGTCTTCTTCAAGGACATTAACATCGAACCCACCAAGTTCATCACGAAATTTTGTAAACATGCTCAGATACTGCAAAATTGTGTCATTATTCTGCATCTTGTTACTTTGAAGCTTGTCCTTGAGTGCTAGCTTCCTATGGTCACTATTATTCTCGAACAATTCTGTCAATTTTTTCCACATCGCAAACGAAGTCTCTTTTCTCTAGATATTCCAAACAATATGATCTTGTACTCCCTACAATATGATTCTCCTCGCTTTGGCCACATATTTATTCGACTGAGCGATATTTTTGGCATCAAATGCTTGGGGTTTTGCTACATCTGTCTTAATTTATTCTAGCAGCCCATTGTCATCCAATAGTGCCTCCATACGGTCCTTCCATGCAACAAATTTTGAGGCACCTTCCAAGGCATACTCAAGCCTAAGCTCATTGAAAGCCATATTCTCAGTCCCGAAGAAAACTTGTAACACTGATATTCAAATTCGAACCTCCTATAATGACAACTTTGAAATCTCTATTCTACAGTGATTACAACTTTGATACCATGTAGAAATTAATGTTGGGTTGTGTTATATTCTTTCCATGACTAGATGCCCTAGATAAATGGGGGGTTGGGGGGGGGGAGCCTCGTCTTCATTGTGTAGCAGGGGGCAGGTAGCCCCCCTCTACGAGGTCCAGGACAACACCCTAGGGAATTTTTTTTTGGACCCTATATTAGGTGGGGCAAACCTACCTATCGTTTTGTGCATGGTTTTCGCACATGGTTTTGGACGCGATGGTTTTCGGTCCATGGTATTGGATGCTTCGACATGTTTAAATATGTATTGTAACATTGAGAGGAACATAATGAAAAATCAAGCTGGTAGTCCCGATTTTGGGATCCAGGGGAAAATCTTTGTGTATATGTGTTTTATGTGTTATGCTCTTTCATTGTTTATTTTCTGTGTTTTAGAATTTGTATGCAGGTAATTTCTGTATGGGGTTAAAACCTACATTTGGTATGAGAGTTGTTTTTCTTTCAAGGGGACGCCTTTGTTGTGAGGGGTTTCATTCGAGCCTGTGGTAGACCCTGTTCAGTGGGAGATCAACGGGATCGATTCTGGTGGTGAAAGAAGATGGCGAGCATTGGAAAGATAGAGATCAAGAAATTTAATGGTCAGAGTTTTGAGTTGTGGAAACTCAATATGGAGGATTTGTTGGTGGATAAAGATCAGTGGATCGCGGTAGATCTAGGTATTAAACCAACAAGAGTGTCCGATGAAGAATGGAAGAAGTTGGATCGAAAGGAAAAGAGCACAATACAATTGTGTGTATCAGATTCAGTATTGGTGAATGTATTAGGGGAAGCTACAACTAAGGCTTTTTGGGACAAGTTAGGAACTTTATACCAATCTAAGTCTCTGGTGAATAAACTGTTCCTGCAGAAAAAGTTGTATAACCTAAGGATTAAAGATGGAGACTCGGTGACAAAGCATTTGAATAAATTTAATAATATGGTAATTCAGTTATTGTCTGTTGATATTAAAATTTTAGATGAATATAAGTGCATTAGATTGTTGTGTTCTCTACGAGATTCGCTGGATAGTTTGGTTATTGCAATAGGTAGCAATGCAATTGCCTTGCAGTTTGATGAAATAGTCTCATCTTTGCTGACGAAGGAGATGAGACAGAAATATATGGAGAGCTAGAATGGTGATGCCTTTTCTGTATGAGGACGGTCCCAGAATAGAAAAAAAAAATAAGTCATTGAGTGGGAGATCTAAATCTAGAGGGAGATCTAAATCTCTAGGAAAACCTGTAAAGGTGGTGTGCTGGAAATGCGGAAATGAAGGGAACTACAAAATGGATTGTAAATCTAAAGCTTCTGACAAACGAAAGGGATTTGATGATGCTCCTTGTGCAGAGGCGAAAACCACCTCAGATGAAGGTGGGGATGTGTACTTGGCTTCTTCAAGTACAGATGTAGATCATGAGGCATGGTTGCTTGACTTAGGTGCATCCTTTCACTTCACTCCCCATAGAGATTGGTTCTACGAGTATGAGAAATATGATGGTGGTGATGTCTTATTGGGGGATGACGGAAAGGCTAGAATCATTGGTCGTGGAAAAGTAAAGTTGAAGTTGCAAGGTGGAAGGGTTAGAACACTTCCGAGTGTTTTGCATATTCCTGCATTGACGAGAAATATGATTTTCGTAAGCAAGCTAGATGATGCAGGTGTAAAACCAATGTTCGAGAAGGATACCTGCAAGATGGTTCGGGGAGCACTGGTATTGATTCAGTGAGTTCGTATTGGAACTCTGTACAAGCTGCAAGTTAGCACTGTTGTTGATGGGTGCAACAGTTCTGTGGTTCCTGAAAGTGGAGCAGAAAATCTAGTGGTCTCTGCAGAGAAGACCATGTTGTGGCATCAAAGGCTTGGACATATTGGAGAGAAGGGCCTTCGAATACTTCATGGTAAAGGTATGGTAGAAGGTATGAGTAATAGCTCTCTGGATTTAAATTTATGTGAAAATTGTGTATATGGGAAGCAGAATCGGGTAAGTTTCCCCTCTAGTGGTAAGAGGACAAAACAAATATTAGAGTTTATGCACAGTGATGTGTTTGGACCTGTGAAGGTTCCATCACTGGGTAAGTCTTTGTACTATGTATCATTCATAGATGAATTCTCAAGGAATACATGGATATATTTCCTTAAGAAGAAATTTGAAGTTTTTGACAGGTTTAAAGAATTTAAGGCTGTGGTGAAAAATTAGAGAGAGAAGAAGATAAAGGTGCTAAGGACAAATAATGGTGGAGAGTTTTGCATTAAGGAATTTGAAGAATTCTATAAGAAGTGTGGTATAACATAGTAGAAGACTACTCCATATACACCTGAGAAAAATGGAGTTGCAGAAAGAATGAACAAGACGTTGATGGAAAGGGAAAGAAGCATGCTCAGTGGTGCCAGGTTAGAACAAGAATTTTGGGCAGAGGCGGTGGAGACAACATGTTACTTGGTCAACAGATCACCTTCATCAATGTTGGAGGATATGACTCCACAAGAGGTATGGATTGGTAAGAAGCCCTCTCTTTCACATCTGAGGATATTTGGATGTGATGCATATGTACATGTTCCTATTAATATTCTAAGAAACTCTCCTAGGTTGTAGCTCAAAGATGCCCGGTAACATATAAGTTAAACTATTGTTGTAATGTTTAATGGAAGGAATGATGGTTTAGTTCAAGCCAGATAACCACTTCTATTATGTTTCACTCTAGACATGCATGAACACCCTCAGACTACAAGGCTTTAGACCACCAATGCTCACAGTTTAGATATTAGGTGAATATGGAGAATACTAACCACACTAGTAGATACACAAGACCATGTGATGGTTGGCTGCAACTAGTACAAAAACCTGCAAATCTAACCTATTAATGCAAAGATAGGATGACAGCTCTCCTGCATTAGATAGAAAGAAACCTGAGCAACCTATTCAGTGATGCATTCAAGATTCTAACACAGAGATAAGATGACAATTATCTAGCGCTAAACGTCAAGAGATCAATAACACAACATATCAGGTACAAGCTTAGAACATAGGAACATGGACAATGAGAAGATAATAACAAAAGAAGCTTGTATTTGTTGAAAATGAAAATGAGACACTGCAAGTGACAAAATGTCTAAAGTATCCAGAAGTTGAACTTTACACCAAATACCAACCTTGATAACATCTTGCTCCTGGATATTTATAGGTTTTTGTTACAATGGCACTTAGCTGTTTAGGTATGGAGTGGTCATAATTCACCACCAACTGCCTGATGGAGTCTCTGGTTGAGGTTTCTTGTTTCACTGGGTGAATTTGATCTGTTCAGGTGCTGCGCTGTCCTTTAGGCAGCTGGATTGCTTGTACCAGTGGAGTCCATGACTGATAAATTTAGTTACAGAGTCGTGCTATGTCCTTTTATCCTTTGGCCATGCTTTATGTTAAATATGGTTGTTGTGGGTCCGACTATTGTCAGTCAAGCAGAGTGGGTTATCTCCTTACTTGGTCAATAGAATGGATGTGGGACGTAGAGTGCATGGGTTGGTGGACAATATGGGTGAGTGAGAAGAATGACTGTCGGATTGGGGAGAGGAATGGCGGAGATGGCTTGACGAAAGCTATAGATCAAGGTGGGAACGTGGTGCATCAGTGTCATTGGATCATTAGCGGGAAAATTGGACGATCATTGGGCGACGAAGTTGCATGGGCAATTAACGGGCAAGGGCAGTTTGGTTGGGCAGTAACGGTTTTCATCATTGCTTTTGGGTGCTAAGTGGTAAATGCCAGGGGCCAAGCGATTCCACTCAATGATCGACACGTAGCAGCGGATGAGAGAGAAAAACCACTCTCATCACATGCTATCGCTCGGTGAAATTGCCTGCACGATGCATGTGAAGACCGTCAGATTTGTTGGGGATGATTTGACGATGGAAATTGGTCGAGCATGTCACCTTTATCGAGTGCGATGTGGGCCATTAGATTTTCGGGGAATGATCAATGATAGGAAAGTGATGAGGGGTTTATGAGCGCGTGAGAGCGTATGGGTAAGGTTTTATGGTTGGTTTGGCTTTGCGCTTAGAGCTAGGGCCAAAAGGGACTTTGTCGGATTTTATAAGGTTTATTTAGGGAATGGGAAAGGTTTATAGGTGAGTGGGGTGAAGGAAGAAAGGGAAAAGTGACCAATGTGAGCCCCCTTTGGACACAACCAAATAGACCATGCTTCTTCCTGACCTTAGAAAGTCAGCGCTGCATAGCAGAGCTAACAATGGCTCCTTCTGGGGATGAAAGCCTCCTTGTGAGGTTTCAAGAACCATAGGCCACTGCCTTTCATACAAAAACAAGATCAACAATATTTCCTAGTGTTCCATTGGGCATGGAGTCTAATTAAGCCTACACTAAAACTTGTAAAAAGAACATATTCACAATGTTGAGGCCTAAAGGCCTTAATTAACATAATATTTCAAAAACCACCCATTGACTGGGTCACCAAAAATTGTTTCTCCTTCCATACTTTGCAACATGAAAGTGTTGTTCCCCTGGACCTGAGCAATGACAAAAGTTCCAATCCATAGAGCATCGAACTTTCCATGATTGCCTTTCTTTTCCTTCAGTGCATTCCATTTAAGAACTAAGTCTCCAATTTGAAAATTGTCCTTCTTTGCTTTTCTGTCAAAGGCTTCTTTGATTCTCTTTTGATGTGCTGCAGACTATTCAATCAATTGATCTCTGATTTGATGCATTTTAGCCAAGTCATTAATCCTCCTTTCCATGTCAATTTCCTCATTCTACCCTTCCTGCAAGAACTTGGCCACAGGGAGGGTCAACTGGATTGGGAATACAACCTCAGTGCCATATACCAGGTTGAACGGAGAATTCCCTATGGATTTCTTGGTGGTCACCCTGTCAGCCCACAATGCAAACTTCAGTTTGGAATCCCAGTGCCTTTTGTTGTCTTCCAGCAGCTTTTTGATTATCATTATCAGGCTCTTATTGGATGACACTACTAGACCATTACCTTGAGGGTAATATGAGGTGGAATGCACTAGCTTAATGCCCATTGAGTCACACAGGTCCACCAACTCTTTTGCCCTAAAGGCTGCTGCATTGTCTGTAACCAATTTGTGTGGACAACCAAACCTGGTGAAAATGTTTTCTATCAAGAACTTCATGACAACATGGTGATCAGCTTCCTTAGTAGGGATGGCTTCAATCCATTTAGTGAAGTAATCAGTGGCTACTAAGATCCATCTGTGCTGGCCACTAGAATGTGGATTAATTTCCCCTATGAAATCCAAACCCCATCACTGGAAATGGCCGCCGACATGTATTGGATTTAAGGGTAAGAACTTCAACTACTGTTTTCCTTCAAACCTCTGGCATTTGTCACAGGATCTTACAAATGAAAAGACATCAAAAAAAAGAGTGGGCTAATAATACCCAGCTTTGAGGATCTTGTGGGCTGTGGTTTTCCAATAGTGATGTCCTCCACAAATGTTGGAATGAAACTGATGCATGACCTCCATAGATTGTTCTTTGTCCAGACATCTTAAAAGGATTCCAGATGGATCCCTCAAATAAAGCAAGTTTTCATGAATACAGAATTTGGCCGCTCTGAGCTTAATAGTCTTAGCTTGGCTTGAACTAAGGCCTGGAGAAGCTTCTAGCTTCAACAAAAATTGAGCTATTCTAGAATACCATTCACAAGAAGCTAGATTCTTAGCCAACAACTGGTCATGTCCTACTGTTGCTTCTTTTGTCTATCCATCCTCTGAATTTGTACCCATGCAGTTTATGTCAAGCATTTTGCAATTTTCTTCAGCCATCAGTTGATGAAGGCCCTAGCCCTTGACAAGCTTGGTGGTCTTCAATTCTACGTCGAATTCAATAAGCTCTGCAATCCATTTAGCCCTTCTTCCATCAACATTTGGCTGCGTTAGGACATCCTTTACTAAAGCAGAGGGCACATATGCAATTACTTTGGAGTGCAAAATGTAGATTTAGAAAGTTTTTAAATATTTGATAAGAGCATAAACTTGCTTTTCGATAATATCATACCTTAGTTTAGCATCCCTCAAGATTTTGCTAAAAAATGCCACTAGATGCTCTAAATCCTCATCATCTTTCTGCAATAAGACTGCTGCAAGGGTGTCACAGGAAGCAAAGGAGAAGATATGGAACTCCTTGCTATAGTTTTGACTGATTAAAGTGGGAGCTTCCATAATAGCTCTTTTGATGGCTTCAAAAGATCTTCTTGTTGCATCAGTCCATTTGATCTCTGACCCCTTTTTTAGCATAGAGGTGATGTGCTTTACCAATTCTAAAAAATTAGGAATAAACCTCCTTACAAAATTTATTTTGCCCAAAAAGGATTGGATATCCTTTTTTGATCTTGGGACAAACAAGGTTTGTATCGCTTTCACTCTCTCTGGGTCAATCTTGACACCTGCAACAGAAACAATGTGTCCTAGAAGTTTTCCCTCTTCTAAAGCAAATTGTGATTTCTTAGAATTCACTGATATCCCAAACCTTCTGCACTTCAGAAACTTTCTTCAAATGCTGCAAATGATCTTGGTGGCTGCTAGAGTATACTGTTATATCATCCAGGTAGACAAGGACAAACTTATCCTTCTCTCCTACAAACGCTATATCCATGGCTCTTTAAAAGGTGGCCCCAACATTCATCAGCCTAAAAAGAATCTTAGAGTACATAAAAATTCCCCAAGGAGTGGTGAAAGCAATATTTTCTTGGTCATCTGGATGTACAACAATTTGGTTATATCCTAAGAATCCATCCAGGAATGACATAACTTTGGCTCCTGAGACTTTCTGTAGCAAATGTTCCGTCTTTGGCAGGGGATAGTTGTCCTTTCTGGAACATTTGTTCATGTTCTTGAAATCAACACATAGCCTGATTTCTCCTCTTTTCTTCCTCACCACTACTAACTTGGCTACCCACTTCGAATATCTCAGGGGAACTATGATTTTGGCAGCCAACAACTTCTTGATTTCCTTTCCAATCAGAGGGAGGAGCAAAGGATTTATGGGTCTTAGCTTCTGTTTGAAAGGAATGGTGTCTTTCTCCAATGGGATCTTATGCTAGATGATATTTTTGTCATAAGTTTTAAGATCACTGTATTCCCAGGCAAAGACATCAACAAATTGCTTCATTAAGGTGCAGTACTTAGAACTTTGGGCAGTAGACAGATGGGTGGATAGATTTACATACTTTGGATGATCTGAACTCCCTATGTTATGCCTATGGATTGCAGATTGATTTTCTTTTTGGGCAATATTATGAGGCACATCGTTATAATGGTCAAATAGCTTCTCTAGAGGCATTAGCCCTTTAGGTATATGATTGCTAGGAAATTGTATAATGTTGTCTTCGCTGATTCGGTTTCTTAGCTGGGGACGTTCCTCCAAGGTTTCATTCTCTTGATCAATTTGCATTTCAGAGAATTCATCAATGACTTGCAAAAACCTCTTTACTTCATCATCATCCTGAAAAACTTTCTAGTGCTAAGCGTTATCGGGCAAGGGTGGTCTATATTTTACCTGGACTTGATAAGACAATCTAGGGGGAATGGAAGGAATGAACATGCTAGCAGACACAACAAGGGAATCAACAAGATGATTTTTCACTCTAGGAATATATGAGATACAAAAGCTATCAAAAGAGTCTTTGAGTCTCCTTACCTCATCTCTGTATGCTTTCAGCCTTGGGTGCCTTGCTTGGAATGTTTTGTTCACTTATTGAATGATGAGATCAACATCTCCAAATACCTTTATGTCTCTGATTCTTATGTCTTTGGCAATGTTTAAGCTCAATATCAGAGCCTCATACTCTGCTATATTGTTGGTGATATGAAAAGTCAGTTTAAAAGATAGATGTGTGCTTTCTTGTTTGGAGACACCAACACCACTCCTGCTCCTGCAGTTTCCTTTGAACAGGCTCCATCAAAGAACATATCCCAATCCTGTGTCCCTTCTTCTTCCATGACCTAGCATACTGGTTTCTTGAGTTGCACCGATGCCCTATGAGATTCTTCAATTTGGAGAATACATGCTCCAAAATCAGCGTCCACAGCGTAAATGGGATGATTAGTGGGATTCTTCTCATCACTGATGATATAGGGCAACCGGGCTTCCCTGTATAGTCTTCTACTTTCTCCTCCAAAAACTGGGACGATGGCATAAGAAAAGTCATTTTGCAATGTCCCACCCAACCTTTTAATCCACCCTCTGGAAAGTAGCATACAAAACTTAAGGGGGGCATTTGCTACCACAATATCCATCATCATGCTTTTCATGGGCAGCGGAGTTAGAGTGATAGCTAAGTCTTTGATTAACCCTAGACATTTCACCTTCCTCGAATCAAAGGAGAACAAGTCATGATAAGGTCTGGTAATATCAAGGCCTAACTCTTCCATGACAACTTTGGGCATTAGATTATGGCTGGCACCTATGTCCAGCAGACAGTTGTGGAGGATTCTGTCATGAATGGTCAAGGAGACATAAAATGATGGGGAATTGTCATCAACAGGTTCAGTCATTGGGCTAAGCACAACTGCAGGTTTATCACCTTGTAAATTCACATAGTCATTGGATGCTTGTGTGGCATTCAGCTCAAGGGCATTAAGGATGGGCTTCTTAAAGACTTCACTTTTTGCAAGTTCTATCAGAGGTACAAATATTTTTAATTTCTGGACTTCTGATTCAAAACTAAAAGGGGAAGGAGGCTTATCAGGGCTTCTTACCTCTTGAGCTGGTACTTTCAGGATGGTGGCATCAGTTGTTGGTCACTTCTACTTGCTGATCTGCTGCTCTGTGGGGACAATAGCTCTTTGGGTAGGATTCTCTTTGACATTACTCGTTCTTGACCTCAAGTTATATCTTTGTTGGTCTTTAGTCTACAGTGTAGCTTCTCTGTCCCACTCTTGACTGGTCTGGTCCTTGAGTAATGACTCCTCATAGACAGCTAATGTCAAAAAGGCAGCATTGCCGTTGTCTTCCATGCAATGAATCTCATCCTCTTCATCAAACTGCTCCTCCTCCATGACTACGTTCTGGAAAAGAGTCTTAACCCTTTGTTCTTCATTGGCCTCTTTTCCCCTCTGAATGATCTGCAATTGTTCATTTGCTCTTCTGAATGGATTTGGATTTCTAGGAGCAAATGTATTAGGAAGCCTTGCTTAATGAGAACTCTGCTCAACCTTCAGCTTGGATATTTCAGTAGCCAATGACTCTATTATTTTAGTCATTTTGATCTATTTTGGGTTTTGAAGATGAAGAAGAGGAAGACTCACCTCTCTGCCTCCTTCTATCAACATGTCCTTTGAGTTTCTTTATAGCCATGTTATTGGATTCCACTTCCAAGGCTGCATCTTGCATTTCAGCTAGAGAGGCACATCTTCTCTCTCTTAACAGCAGGCATAAATCAGAGTCAAAGGCATTGGCATAGGTGAGTTTGGCAGAGGTGGGGTAGGCTTGACTTCATCTGGTATCTTTCTATACATATGATTGAATCTTTTATTAAAATCAGATAATGACTCCCCATTTTCCCTTTTCAGGTTGCTAAACTAAGTATGGTAGTGTAGCAGGGCTTTCTTATTTCCCCAATGCTTTAAAAACACATCATCTAATGCTTCAATGTCTACTATATACCTAGGGGTCAGCTCTCTGAATGACTTTCTAGCCTCTCCATCAAGGCTTTGGATGAATACTCTCATCCCTAGATCATCTTTACTGATATCTAGGTTATCAGCATAACTATAAAAAGACTCAAGGTGTTCTTCAGCTGTTACTTCCTCTGTCCCTGTGAACTTAGGCATGTATTTCTGATATTCTCCTGCAAGCATGACATTCAAAGGAATAGGCAAGACCAAGGGTCCATAGCTATGATTCTCTCCATTTTGGTAGGTGCTTGTGGGCCTGCCATAATTGGGACAGATGGAAGGGTACTGGCAGTTTGGATGATAGAAAGCTGAGAAATGAATGACAGGGTTGAAGGAAACTGATGGACTATAGGGGAGGTTTTCTTTGGGCTAATATCCGAAGGGGAACTTATTGAATAAGGAGCTTTATGAATCTCTGAGAGTATTTCTTCACTGATAGTGCTAGGCTCTATATTTTCGACATGTGGATGCTCAGTTACAAGCCTTTATGGAAGAGATATATAAGATTGTTTAGGCTTACCTGATCCTGATGCTCCCTTTTGTGATGTCTTGCTTTGTTTGACAATCTTCTCAGGGTCAGGCACATGGTCAACTGGTGATTTAAAGAGGATTTCTCCGAGTGTGTCTCACAAACTGAGCTAGAACTGTGATGTGGAGTCGCCAAAAGGTTAGTCCTCCAGTAGGGTTGCCAGATAAATGGTTACAACAAAAAATGTGTCCACGCTTTGTCTATCATCAAAGCTGGATCTATGCCGTTCTCCCAAAGAAGCTGAGATTCAATCTCCTCTCCTCGGCAACAATGCCAATTATGT
The DNA here is from genome assembly GCA_000404065.3 of Pinus taeda. Taxonomy (NCBI): domain Eukaryota; kingdom Viridiplantae; phylum Streptophyta; class Pinopsida; order Pinales; family Pinaceae; genus Pinus; species Pinus taeda. Next base: position 280,051 of record APFE031381811.1, on the reverse strand, counting down.
TAGGATTCCAAGAAACTCTCTTAGATTGTAGCTCAGAGATGCCTGGTAACATATAAATTAAATTATTGTTGCAAGGTTTAATGGAAGTTTTGTGGTAAAAACACAACCCTCCATTATTGATGTGTTCACTTCAAATAATGGGGACCCATTCTATCAAAATTTTGGTTAAACACCTTTTAAGATTTTTAATTAGTTGATTATCCTACACTTTTGTTAATTTTTCATTTTCTTTGGATTCTTGTTTTGATTGCTTTGTTAAAATTGATTCTTTTATAAACTTCTCATTGATGCTTGTTTCGCCTCATTTGGTCAACTGGTTTGTAAATGGCACTCCTTTGAAGTTTAATCATTTATATTGCCTAAGTTAAAAATGCATAAAAAGTAAATATTTCATTTTTGTAAATAAATTAGTTCAATAATGCATTTATTTAAAATATTAACTCTAAGTTAGTTATTGCTAACGTTTTTCATTTTTAAGCCAAATCATGAAGCATTGGGATTTTAGTAATTTACATCAATTTCCATATTCATTACTAATCTCGAAAACCCATAATTTCAAAGTGGTTGTAGTTTTTTTTTCTTTTTTCGAAATGGCTATAGTTTAATTTTCATTTTTATTAAAGTAGTTGCAGTTTATAAAATAAAATTCTTAAAATAAAACAAAATAAAAAATTAATGTTTAATGTTAAATATTAAATTAGTTAATATAATAAATATAATTAATTTAATTAAATTAACATATAATACATAAAACATATATAATAACCAAAAAATAATAAAAAATTTCTTTCGATCACATCAGGAGCTTTGATCGCATCGGAGGTTTCATATGTGACAAGTTTAACGAACCCCTGAGAACCTTCCTTGCCCGATTGCCAATATACGATGGTAAGAAGGACTTAAAGCATTAAGCTTAGTTTTCATATGACTTCTTGTTTAGTTTTAAAACTTTCAAGCTTACGTGTAAAGAGGAGTGGTCTAATATATAATAAAAAAAAAGTTTTATTACACGATCAGATCAGATTGGAGCTTCCGCATGAGACAAGCTTAAAGAACTCTCTCACCTCTCGATTGCTGATTGTGAAAAGACATAAAACGCTGAATCAAAGCCTCAAGTGTAATACGATTGGTTTTATTTTCAAATCCTCTCACGTATGAGTAAAGAGGTAGGAAGGATAGTTTTAATTTAATATTAAATTAATTAATATGTAGAATTGAATTAAGTTAATTAAAATATAATTAATAATGGATTAGATTAATTTGTTGATAAATAGTTAAATTAGTAAGTTAGATTAATGACTAGTTTATTAAATAATTAGTTTAATTTATGATTAAAAAATTAGAATTAATTGGAGACTAATTTAGGATTAGAATTTAATTAAAAAATTTTGATTTTTTACCCTAGTGACATAAATTCCAGAACTATGTCAGATTTGGCTCATCAACTTTGGAAGCTCATAGATTGAGTTTTACTTGGCCAAATGAGGCCCATTATGGCTCATTGGAAAGATAAAATCAAGGAAAACATTTATGAGAAGGTTTCACTAGCATATTTGGTCATTAATTAGGTTGAAAATCAGAGAGAAGATCAAGCTCCGAATTTTCAAAACAAAATCAATTTTTCTGAGTTTTATTTTTGCATTTTTATTTGTCCAAGCCTCTTTTAAATGCAGATTCATTTGTCAATGATATCCTTGGCCAATTAAACCACTCTAGGCATCAATAGAGCTTATATTTTATTTTTCAATTATTTATTTAAATTAAATTTGATTGGATTTGTTTTAATGTCAGAAATGATATTTTGATTTTATTGATTGCATCTTAATTTATTTTGATTTCCTTTTTGCAGGAAAACAACAAAAGAGATATGGAGAAAAGATATTAATCAATGAGAATGCTCTAGCAATTAAATATTAGAATTTTGAGCAAATAGAATGAAATTGGACAGATTTTTCTTCAACAAACTTTCCTCTCAATAATTCCTTTACAAATATTATAAATAATCGATTGCAGAATGGAAGAAGGGGTTGCTTTTCTATGTAATTTTGGACTTCTAAAAGCACTTATGTAATAAGAATTTAAAGTTGTGGGAGGGAGTAGAGAAAATCTCAGATGTGGGCATTATTGAGGATTTTTCTTTTGTATTTTGAATTATGCATGATGGGCAAAGTTTGCACTATTGTGGCTTTAACTTTGAAAGCAAAAGTTCAAGCAATGTAAAGGATTGTTAGAGACCAGGGTCAAATAAATGGATGCAATAAATTCGTATTTCTAATACTACTGTTTCAAATATCAGTCTCATTGTTATGATAATAGGAATGTGTCATTTTTATTCATGTTTGTGCACTTTTGTCAATATGGGTAATTTGTCTTAATGTTGTTATTATGTATCTCTGTTCTTGTGGATTAAATTTTGATTTCTGAGTAACTATTTACTCAGAAATTTTGTCTTATAAAACTAATTTATTAAATGGTAATGTGTTGTGAACTATTTCTACATATTATCGTTTAATTATTGGATTTACTGATTTGATAATCAATAACAGTTTTGTGAATTTCTTCTTAAGTGTTGTTCACTAATTATTTCAGTTAATAGGTCTCAATAGGATGTGTTTTGGTATCCATAATGTTAGTTAATTGAACTACTTCATTAACTTGATATTCATTATGAGCAAGACATATTTAAATCCCAATACTTTAAATATCTTGCTCTTGGTTGGGTTAGATCTATATCTGCCTAATTGAGATAGGATTAAGATTAGTTTCTTTTGTTTGCATTATAGAATAAGTTTGCATTTAGAGAATTTTTTAAATTATTTTAAGTCCTCTTTTCAGAAAGACAAAATTTTAGTTGTGGCATGGCTGAACCCAAATCAGCTTAAGGGTCATTCTCTTGTCTGTTCAGCAAGAAGAAGTGATCTGATATCCCTGTCTATTGGTAGTTAAAGATATATCATAAACCAATAGTGATAGAGAGAAGGTAATTGGACCTAGTTAAATCAGTCAGAGCCACTAATTCAACCGGAAAAAGGAGTTGCTTTAAGGTCCGGACCAGGTAGTTATCCCCCATTGTTGTTGCAGCGATTTTCGAGGCATCAACATTTTTGGCGCTAGAAGGAGGGCCTGAAACTTGTTGTCTTTTAGAGTCTTTTCAATCTTAACATTTTATTTAATCATGATGACTCCTCTTAAACTTCCAATTTGGAGTTGTATCCATGGACGTGCATCTTTTAATACTCCACTCGAGGTGGTAAGACTCTTGTCTTAGGTAAAGTTCAATGGTAAGAGAAATTCTTCTGCTTTTAATCACATCTTTCAATTTATTCAAAAAGTTTCAAATTATGATTTTCAAGGAATTGATGAAGGCATTTTATGTAGAATTTTTACTCTCACATTTGCGACAAAAGCCAGAAACTAGTGTAAAACTCTTCTAGTTGCCTCAATTCGCAGTTGGGATCAATTTGTTGCAGTTTTCATTTGTAAATTTGATGATTATGATTATGGATAGGTATGTGATGAAATTGAATATCTACGAAGGTTTGAAAATGAGTCTGTTATTGGTTTTAATATTTGATTTCATTTGAATTGTTTAAGATTTAAAGTCGAAGATAAACCTACAGAAGAAGAATTATTAAATTGGTTTGAATATATTTGTTCTCTTCCTCCCACTTTCAATCCATATGAAATTAGTTCAAGCTTTGTTCCATCCCCTTCTAATATAAATGAAAATTTCAATATGGATGTCTAAATAAATTGTGATGAAGTGGTTTCACAAAGCTTGGAAAATATTTCTATTCAAATGTAAGAAAAAACAACAACAATTTTGGAAAAATAGCTGCATTGGAATCTGAAATTACTTTTCATTAAATTTAGAAAATTAGATTGTAAATCATCAAATACAAGCAGCAATCAAAGTAAATAATAACATGCAAACTGCTGTACAAATTTCTGAATTTTTCCATAATGAACAAATGCCGAAATTAGAGCAGCAAAACAATCTTCTTCAAAAAGGCATGAGTATGCAAAGGAATGGTTTGCAATATGAAATTTACAATGAGCATAATGCACAAGAGTTCTCAAACAAAGACAGTTTTAAAAGCATTGTTTCAGGCTTACATTTTTCCCTTTGTCCTGATATTTTTAATGATGGTAATTTTTCCCTTCTTGGTATTAATGATATTTCAGAAGATAAAGAGGATGATTTAAATGAATTACCAATAAGTTTTTATCAAGATAGAGAAACGATTATTGATTATTCTTTTTCCATTACTGAACATGAAGTTTTCATTCCTCCTTGTTTTGATATATTGGACGAGATCGTAGGTAATTCTAGAGAATATTGTGAAGACGTTTATAATAATTACTCTGACATTGAGGATGTTGATTACTATCCTCATGAGAAAATTCAAATAACATTTGAGAATGAGGGACATTTCAATTTAGAAATTATTTCAACTAATCTTCATTCTAAAGCAGCAAATTATCTTCATGATTTCACTATTCAAGAAAACATTCCAGTTTATGATTCATATCATGATCAAGCTCTCATTTCTACTGATAATCATAATTCATTTTCTAATTCATAAGTTGGAATTGACAATTACTCAAGTTTCATAATTCTAGCCAATCCTTGTGAAAAAAATTTATTTCAAAACGATCCCAATTGTGCTGTAACACTAGTTGTAGCAATAGTGATTTCATTTTATTTTTGTTTCCTCACTTCTTTTGTTTAAAAACAGATTTTATTTCTAATTTTATTTTTTAGATTTTTGATATTTTATGCTGGCATATTGAGCACTTTACTATCAAACATTTTGTTGATGCATTGCCCTGTTGGAAAATTGAAGTTTTATATTATAATCAGGAGCATCAAAAACTATTAATATTTCAATTTCAATCAATGCGAATGTTTTATTAAAAGCTTCTATCTTCTCAAAGGCAATGTTAAAAAGAGAATGTATTTTTACAATCTGGCCAGCAATCCAATTCAATCAATAATTTTCCATTTTATTTGAAAAATTTCCATCCATTTTTCATTAGCTTATTTGAAAACTGTTTGGAAAATTTTCCTTCAAGGAAGATTGTTAATAGTTTAACATTTGTACATAACACTAACAATTTTTTCCAGGCCTTTGAATGTAAAAGTTCGTATCCACAATCTGGCCTTTCATATCCTCTTTTGAACATTTCCCAATTATTAATAGAAATCCATTCAAATTTTTATGATCCAATTGGTATTTAGTTGGAAAAGACACTTCAAAATAAAGAGATTTTAATTAAGTTGCTAACAATAACTATAAATTCTATTTACAGATTTATCTTCCTTAGTTTAGTTAGATTTGTATTTTTATTACTAATGGTTGAACTGTACATGCAACAATATGACTATACCTAGCCATTTTCATGTATATGGTTAGAATAGCAGTAGAATTTGTTTAGTTTGTTTATTTTTATTTCAACAGTTTTGCAGATTAAAAAAAATAAAACAAAACAATCCGCCCTTCTCGTACATGTTCAGTGAAACATTTTCATCTTATCAGAAAGTTTTAATTCTTGTTTTCCTTTTTAAAATTTCTTGCAGCAATACCTCTACCCATGAATACATCTATGCCTATTCAAATAATGTATTGACAAAATTTAATTGAGTATGCACCTAGCACACATTTAAATTTGTGTTGATATTCTTTCACAATTAGTAGCTTTATCCCATTCGAATCTTTAGTTTATTATCTGATGTTGTAATACGCATCATATTCATTTACTAAAGGCATTATTGAACAATCACTATAACAATATAGATTCTTCTCAAGTTATTCAGAATAAGAAGATGTAATAAATTGCTGTTTCAATTCAAAAGGGAAGACTATTTTCATATTTATTTCTGGTAAATTTTATATTTTCTGAACATGAATAAATGATGAGATGATTTTGAACAAAATCAGAATTTTGATAAATCCAAGGAAGGATTTGAAGATTTATGAGGTAAAATCTACAGACAATTTCCTTCCAGGTACGCATTCACAAGTTTATTTTCATCTATTATTAGTTTATCTTTTCCTTAGTTTATTTTTTACTTTTGTTCTGTTTTATTTACATGTTTTTATTTGTTTTCAAAACTTGAAGTAAGCAACAAACCCATTTCAAATTTGCAACCAATTTAGAGAAATTTTATTTGTGATTCGTTAGAATTTGAGTATTTTTTAATTTTGCTTTCATTCATCATTTCAATTTGATTTTCATATTTCTGATACTACGATGAATACATATTCACAATACTACCATCCCGCTCATCTTCATCAATAATTTCATTTTGATATCACATCATCCACTTCACAACCATTTGTAGCGAAATATTTCATCGGAAGTAACTTTTAGCATTTTTGATAACAAATTGTTCATAAAAGATCTCCGATGTATTACTTTGCTCATATGTCATATCGCATTTCACGTATCGGAGGGTTGCAGTTGAATAGACTTCCATTATCATGAATCACCGATCTCCGATAAACGACTTTATCGATATTGCGATGACCACATAATTCCAAACCTGATAGGAAATTCAAATCAAGTTTATAAAATATCGCGTCCATTCAATCACAATAAAAGTAGGGGCATAATTTTAAAGGGCTGATGTCTCGAATCCGATATGTTATTAAATTTTCATCATAAAATTATTGGGTCCACTCTTCATCGCATATCGGCGTATTGATAATTGTTACATCATGTGTTTAAGATTGCCGATCGCGACCGTCGACTAGCTACGTCATTCATCGCATATCGACATCACAAGAATCATATTGTGTTACATCGGGTACCAAAAGTTCGCCAATCACCGATTAGGCATCACCAATATCACAATCGCTTCATCACATTTTTGTTTATGCTTATATCAGATCTCTGAATCTGCGATGTGGGAAACACAATGTAAATATTCCCCGATCCCCAATATAATGATTTTTTAATGATGCAATCGCTTCATTTCATTGCACATGTTCTCATCGGCGATTTACTATTGCAACCTCCGATGCGATAAACTCCAACGCATGCCTCTACATGTAGTGCAAATCCTCTGATAAGGCGTTGTGTTAATTTAAAGGAATATTGGGCAACCACTATGGTAAGAAAGCGATTGATAACAAATTTGCAGCGTATTCAAATCATTTTGATTTCTCATACATTTCAGTTTTAAATATATAATTCCATAATTTAATAAGAAATTCAAGACCTTTCTACCTTCATATTTAAATTTCATTATCTTGGATTTGGTCTTAATTCTAGACAATTTATAAAATCATGGAGTTTATACAAAACTTATAATATTTTGAGAAATATTCGTTACTGTAAATTCTCATTCTCATTTCTGATTCATTTGTTTTAATTTCAATTCCCTTGAGCATTAAGCATTCCATTTTTGCATTTTACTGCTTGCTTTAGTGTAAATAAAATAAATAATGATTTTGGGTTATAGGATTTCGGTTAGTTTGACTTCTTCATGTTTTTAATGTTAATTAAAATAAGAAGTCAGCTAGTTTGGAGAAACTGATACCTTTTAGGTAAGATCAAAAGTAATAATCCAATGGTAAGATTCATATACCCACTTTCATTAATTTCCATTTTGTTACTTTAGTTTCATTTTTGTTTTTAAATTATGCTGATATAAAAATCTTTTTTGTAGTTTTCCATTTGAAGCTTTCAATCCTCTGTCGAATCATATTTTCGAAATACTATACTCTTCTCCTAGTTTTATTTCAAGAAGCAGCGATAATTTTCATTGAAACAACTACACCAAAATTTTTCTGAACCTTTAATCTGTTTCTTTAAACATTCATTCTTTAGAAAACGATTAAGATGATGCTTTGAAATAAGAAGATTGACACCACACATAAATTTTTCATTATCGCTGAATTTTATCATCATTGCTATCTGAAGCCTAAAACGCTTACAACCCTGCAAGGTATAATTTATCTGAATCTCAACATAAGAAAAAATTATTACAAGATTATTTTCCTTTACCTCATTTTGTTGAGACATTGGTATCTTTCAAAACTTGGATTTTTCTTTCCATTTTTAAAATTTCCTGATTTTTATTTTTGTTTGTTGATTTCTTTTCTCACTTTGGCTTAAGAATTCTTTTTCTTTGGTGTTCAGTTTTGATTTTGGCAACTTTGCCATGATTTATATGGAAGAATTTTTTATTACCTAATAATGGTCGGGATACATAGGGAAAATTTGTTAATAGTCACCTATTAGCTTTTTCTTAAAAATCTCTTAATAAAGTTTGATTTTCTTATTATAAAGGTAGACATATTTAAGGGAGAGATTATAAAACAAGAGAAGTTTGCAAAGTATCATAAAATCTAAAAAAATTCTTTTTCATCAAAACTGTAATCATTTTGAGATTTTAATATTTTATTAAGATCTTTCAAAATTTTATTATCAGTCAAGAAAAGTTATTTATAACCAAGTAAAGACACTTTATAGCAAATCACCTTTAACTCTGAAATTCTCATTCTTAACTCTTAAGGAGTCAATGATTCTCCCTGTTCCAAAGAGTCTTATTTTTCTAGAGTATAATCCAGAAATATATTTAAACTTAAAAGATAAGAGGTCTCATCATGAGCTTGCTTTCCATGATCATAGGGGAAAAAAATAATCTGACATTACCAACACTGTTAAACAAACCAGTGTAATAGCTTATGATTGCAAACAATTATAAGACAAGGGGTCTCATCGCGAGCCAGCTTGTTCAGTCCAATTATAACCAGTGAATGGCATTGTCAACTATATGGCTACCAAACCAGGACAATGGCTTTTAAGAAACTAAAAAAAAAAATAAAAAAAAAAACATATATAAATGGATTTATCTCTAGGTCAATAATTCTTAAAGAAGTGGGATTCTGAATCATTGAAGATTAAAAGGTAACCCCGTCGAGACTATAGATGTTTGTTGACAACAGTGGCTCTATCTGTGACAAATGAGTATATTTTAAAAGCTAAGTTGTAAAGTGACCCATGTTTTATCTCTACAACTAATTAAGGACTGATATAGAGTTTTGAAATATTTTAATTTATGAGTAATTTTAAGAAAAATTACAGTTAGATGATTCTTGCTTTTATTCAAACTAATGAACACATAGTTAAGCAATCCAAAGATAATTTTCTCTTCTATAATTATTTTTTCTTTAATTTTAGGAAAACCTCATTCGTATTAAACAGAGATAACTGGTTCTTCTCCCGTGTGTCGCCATTGTTGTGGTAAAAACACAACCCCCTCATTATTGATGTGTTCACTTCAAATAATGGGGACTCTCTCTATCAAAATTTTGGCTAAACACCTTTTAGGATTTTTAATTAGTTGATTATCCTATACATTTGTTAATTTTTTTTTTTGGATTCTTATTTTGATTGCTTTGTTAAAAGATTTTTTATAAACTTCTCATTGACGCTTGTTTCGCTTCAATTGGTCAACTGGTTTGTAAATGGCACTCCTTTGAAGTCTAATCATTTATGTCGCCTGGGTTAAAAATGCATAAAATGTAAATATTCCATTTTTGTAAATAATTTAGTTCAATAATGCATTTATTTTAAATATTAACCCCAAGTTAGTTATTACTAACATTTTTTATTTTTTAGCCAAATCATGAAGCATCAAGATTTTAGTAATTTACTCCAATTTCCAAATTGATTACTAATCTCGAAAACCCCAAATTTCAAAGTAACCGTAGTTTATTTTTTATTTTCGAAGTGATTATAGTTTAATTTCCATTTTTATTAAAATCGCTGCAGTTTATAAACTAAAATTCATAAAATTCATAAAATAAAAAATTAATGTTTAATGTTAAAATATTAATTAATTATATAATAAATATAATTAATTTAATTAAATTAACATTTAACACATAAAACATATATAATAACAAATAAATAATAAAAAATTTCTTTCGATCGCATTAGACGTTTCATATGTGACAAATTTAACGAACCCCTGAGAACCTCCCTTCCCCGATTGCCAATATGCGATGGTAAGAAGGACTTAAAACATTAAGCTTAGTTTTCATATGACTTGTTGTTTAGTTTTAAAACTTTCAAGCTTACATGTAAAGAGGAGTGGTCAAATATATAATAATAAAAAAAAGTTTTATTACACGATCAGATCAGATCGGAGCTTCTGCATGAGACAAGCTTAAAGAACTCCCTCACTTCCCGACTGTCGATTCCCGATTGCCGATTGTGAAAAAACATAAAGCGTTAAATCAAAATCTCATGTGTAATATGCTTGGTTTTATTTTCAAATCCACTCACGTATGAGTAAAGAGGTAGGAAGGATAGTTTTAATTTAATATTTAAATTATATAGATTAATTAATATGTAGAATAGAATTAAGTTAGTTAAAATATAATTAATTATTGATTAGATTAATTTGTTGATAAATAGTTAAATTAGTTAGTCAGATTATGACTAGTTTATTAAATAATTAGTTTGATTTATGATTAACAAATTAGAGTTAATTGGAGACTAATTTAGGATTAGAATTTAATTAATTTTTTATTTTATTTTATTTTTCAGCCCAGCAGCAGAAATTCCGGAGTTATGCCAGATTTGACTCATCAAATTTGGAAGCTCATAGATTGAGTTTTACTTGGCCAAACGAAGTCTAGGACGGCTCATTGGAAATATAAAATCAAGGAGAACATTTATAAAGAGGTTTCACCAATAAATTTTTTGAGTTTTATTTTTGCATTTTCATTTGTTAAAGCCACTTCTAAATGCAGATTCGTTTGTCAATGATATCCTTGGCCAATTAAACCACTCCAGACATCAATAGAGCTTATATTTATTTTTCAATTATTTATTTAAATTGAATTTGATTGGATTTGTTTTAATGCCAGAAATGAGATTTCGATTTTATTGATGGCATCTTAATTTATTTTGATTTCCTTTTTCAGGAAAACAGTAGGAGAGATATGGAGAAAAAGATCTTAATCAATGTGAATGCTCCAACAATTAAAGATTGGAATTTTAAACAAATAGAATGGGATTGGACAGATTTTTCTTCAACAAACTTTCCTCTCAATAATTCCTTTACAAGTATTATAAATAATCGATTGTAGAATGGAAGAAGGGGCTATTCTCCTCTGCAATTTTGGACTTCTAAAAGCACTTATGTAATCAGAATTTAAAGTTGTGGGAGGGAGTAGAGAAAATCTCAAATCTGGGGATTATTGAGGATTTTTCTTTTGTATCTTGAATTATGCATGATGGGCAAAGTTTGCACCATTGTGGCTTTAGCTTTGAAAGCAGAAGTTCAAGCAATGTAAAGGACTATTGGAGACTAGGGTTAGAGAAATGGATGCAATAAATTGGTATTTCTAATACTACTGTTTCAAATATCAGTTTCATTTTTATGATAATAGGAATGTGTCATTTTATTCATGTTTATGCACTTTTGTCAATATGAGTAATTTGTCTCAATGTTGTTATTATGTATCTCGGTTCTTATGGATTAAATTCTGATTTTTGAGTAACTATTTACTCAGAAATCTGTCTTATAAAACTGATTTATTGAATGGTAATGTGTTGTGAACTATTTCTGCATATTATTGTTTAATTATTGGATTTACTGATTTGACAATCAATAACATTTTTGTGAATTTTTTCCTAAGTGTTGTTGACAGATTATTTTTGTTTATAAGTCTCAATAGGATGTGTTTTGGTATCCATAATGCCAGTTAATTGAACTTCTTCATTAACTTGATATTCATTATAAACAAGACATTTAAATCCCAACACTTTAAATATCTTGCTCTTGGTTGGGTTAGATCTATATCTGTCTAATTAAGATAGGATTAAGTTTAGTTTCTTTTACTTGCATTATAGAATAAGTTTGCATTTAGAGAAATTTCTACATTCTTTTAAGTCCTCTTCTCAAAGAAGCAAAATTTTAGTTGTGGCTTCGCTGAACCCAAATTAGCTTAAGGGTCATTCTCTTATCTGATCAACAAGAAGAAGTGATCTGATATTCCTGTCTATTGGTAGTTAAAGATACATCATAAACCAATAGCGATAGGGAGAAGGTAACTGGACCTAGTTAAACCAGTCGAAGCCACTAATCCAAATGGAAAAGGAGTTGCGTTAATGTCCAGACTAGGTGGTTATCCCCCATTGTTGTTCCAACGATTTTTGAGGCATCAACAAGAAGGAATGATGGTTTGGTTCAAGCCAGGTAACCACTTCTACTCTCTTTCACTCCAAACATGCATGAACACTTTCAGAATACAAAGCTTTAGACCACCAATGCTCACAGTTTAGATATTAGGTGAATATGGAGAATACTAACCACACCAGTAGATACACAAGACCATGTGATGGCCAGCTGCAACTAGTACAAAAACCTGCAAATCTAACCTATTAATGCAAAGACAGGATGACAACTCTCTTGCATTAGATAGAAAGAAACCTGAGCAACCTATTCAGTGATGCATTCAAGATTCTAACACAGAGATAAGATGACAGTTATCTAGTGCTAAACATCAAGAGTTCAAAAACACAACAAATCAGGTACAAGCTTAGAACAGAGGAACATGGACAGTGAGCAGTTAACAACAAAATAAGCTTGTATTTGCTAAAAATGAAGATGAGACACTGCAAGTGACAAAATGTCTACAGTCTCCAGAAGTTGAACTTTACACCAAATACCAACCCTGATTACATCTTGCTCCTGGACATTTATAAGTTTTCTTTATAATGGCACTTGGCTGTTTAGGTATGGAGGGTCATAATTGATCACCAACTGCATTTAACTGCCTGATGGAGTCTTTGGTGGATGTTGCTTATTTCACTGGGTGAATTTGAACTGTTTAGGTGCTGCGCTATCCTTTAGGCGGCTGGAGTGCATGTACCAGTGGAGTCCATGACTGATAAATCTAGTTACAGAGTCATGCTATGTCCTTTTCTCATTTGGCCATGCTTGATGTTAAATATGGTTGTTGGGGGTCCGAATGTTGTCAGTCAAGTAGAGCGGGTTATCTCCTTCCTTGATCAACAAAATGGACATGGGACATAGAGTGCATGGGTAGGTGGACAATTTGGGTGAGCGAGAAGAATGACCGTAAGATCGGGAGATGAATGGCTAAGATGTTTCAGCGAAAGCTATAGACTGAGGTGGGAATAGGGTGTGTCAGTGTCGTTGGATCTTTAGTGGGCAGATCAGAGGATCATTGGGCAACGAAGTTGCACGGGTGATTAACGGGCGAGGGTGGTTTGGTCGGGCGGTAACAATTTTCATAGCACTGATTTCGGGCGCTAAGTGGTAAATGCCCGGGGACGAGAAATTCCACTCAATGATCGACACGTAGCAATGGATGAGAGAGGAAAACCACTCTCATCGCACGCTATCACTTGATCAAGTTGCCTGCGCGATGTATGCAAAGACCATTAGATCTGGTGCAGACGATTTGACGGTGGAAATTGGTCGAGTGGGTCAACTTTATCAGGTGTGATGTGGGCCATTAGATTGTCGGGGAATGATTAATGATAGGAAAGCGATGAGGGGTTTATGAGTGTGTGAGGGCATATGGGTAAGGTTTTATGGTTGGTTTGGCTTTGCGCTTAGAGCTGAGGCCAAAAGGGACTTTGTCGGATTTTAGAAGGTTTATTTATGGAATGGGAAAGATTCAGAGGTGAGCGGGGTGAAGGAAGAAAGGGAAAAGTGACCAATGTGAGTCCCCTTTAGACACAACTAAACAGACCATGCTTCTTCCTAACTTTAGAAAGTCAGCACTGCATAACAGAGCTAACAGTTCCAAAGGAGAAAAGAACCAAGTTGGATAGTAAATATGAAAAGTGCATCTTTAATGGGTATAAAGATGGTTTAAAGGCTTATAAGCTTTGGAACCAAGTAACAAGGAAGGTTGTGTACAACCAAGATGTGGTGTTAAGAGAGGTGAAAGATGTTATTAAACATGAAGTCCAACCAAAGGAACCAGAGAAGATAGAGTTTGAGCTTAAGGAGGAAGAATCAGACTCTACAATAGAAGAGGAATCAAAAGATGAAGAGCCACAAACTCCGTGTGTGAGAAGATCAGTTCGAGAAAAAAGGCAGCGAGAAAGGTATAGTCCATCTGCTTTCTGTTCAAATTTTTCTTTATCTATTACGGATGATGATTCCAAAACTGTGAAGGAATCAATAGATTCAGAGGATGGCAAACTCTGGAAAGAGGCCATGGTTGATGAAATGGCATCTTTGCACAAAAATGAGGCTTGTGATTTGGTGGAGTTGCCGGTTGGAAGGAAACCCATTGGTAACAAATGGCTGTTCAAGAAGAAGACAAATGCAGAATGAAAGGTGGAGAAATACAAAACTTGGTTGGTAGCAAAAAGTTATTCCCATGTGCCGGGAATTGATTTTGGTGATATTTTTTTCTTGTTGCCAAGGTAGCTTCTATTAGATTACTTTTATCTATTGATGCTTATTTTGATTTTGAGGTAGAACAGATGGATGTGAAGACAAAATTTCTTCACAGGGATCTAGAAGAAGAGATCTACATGAAGCAACCTGAAGGCTTTGCGATGAAGGGTAAGAAAGAACTGGTATGCAAGTTAAAGAAGTCTCTGTATGGGTTAAAACAGTCACCAAGGATGTGGTATTAGAAACTTGATACATTTATACGAGGACTTGGCTTCCCTAGAAGCAAAGCAGATCACTGTGTGTATTATAAATTAATTCGTGACCGTGTTATTTATCTAGTCTTGTATGTGGATGATATGTTGCTGATTGGAAATGACAAAGAAATTATCTAGGATTTGAAGACCCAATTGTCCTCCAAATTCGACATGAAAGATCTTGGTGTTGTAAATTATATTTTGGGCATGGAAATTAAAATAGATCGGACAAAGAGGAAGCTTTGGTTAAACCAGAGGATGTATGTCGAGACAATATTGTAGAGGTTTAATATGTAGGATAGTAAACCAGTGAAGGTTCCTATTCCTGTAGGTGTAAAGTTATTTGCTGAAAAATGTCCCAAGACATAAGAAGAGGAAGAGGACATGCCCCGTGTTCCATATGCAAGTGTAGTCGGTAGTCTGATGTATGTGATGGTCTATACTAGACCAAACATTGCACATGAAGTGGGAGTATTAAGCAGGTTTATGTCAAAACCAAGGAAGGAGCATTGGACAATAGTGAAGTGGGTTTTCAAGTATTTGCGTGGCACTAGTGGTTATGGTTTGTGCTACCAATGAAGACCAGGATTGGGAAGAGTGTTGGATATTCGTGGCTTTGTTGATGCATACCGGACTGGAGATTTGGATCTGAGAAGATCTACAAGTGGGTATGTGTTTAACCTATTTGGAGGTGCAGTCAATTGGATGAATAAGAAACAATCTGTAGTGGCACTATAAGCTACAGAGGCAGAATACATGGCAACTACTCATGCAAGCAAGGAAGCAGTTTCGTTGCAGAGATTGTTTTCAAGTATGGAGTTAGTATAGAGAGTTATAAGGATAGACTATGGCAGCCAAAGTGAAATTTTATTGGAAAAGAACCCTTCTTACCATTCAATGACAAAGCACATTGATGTTCAATATCACTTTGTGAAGGATATGATAGAAGAAAAAAATGTGTTGTTGGTAAAGGTGGACGCTTTGAAGAATATTGCAGATGCATTGACAAAATCTGTGAGCTCTGAAAAGTTCTCTTGGTGTAGAGAAACAATAGGCGTTGCAAGGCTAGATAAATGACTAAGCTCTCCTGTGGCCCCCATGTGGAAAGAAAACAGCAAGTGGAGGATGTTGGGTTGTGTTATATTCTTTCCATGACTAGATGCCTTAGATAACTGGGGGGTTACAGGGGGGACAGAGCCCCATATTCGTTGTGCAGTGAGGGGGTCATTGGGGGTTTAAGGAGGGTGATTATCCCCCCTCTACGGGTCTGGGGCAATACCCTGAGGAATTTTTTTCTGGACCCTATATTAAGTGGGGCGAACTTACCTATAGTTTTGAGCATGGTTTTCGCACATGGTTTTGGATGCGATGGTTTTTGGTCCATGGTATTGGATGCTTCGGCAGGTATAAATATGTATTGTAACATTGAAAGGAACATAATGAAAAATCAAGTTGGTAGTCCCGGTTTTGGAATCTAGTGGAAAATGTCAGTGTGAACTACGCCTCCCTCAGAAGTTTCGTTGTCACTAGAAGCATCTTGTTTCTTCTTCTTTTCCTAGAATTTCCTCCATTCTCTCCATGATTCCTTCTTGGTAGTTGTAGGAGTACCATTTCTCCCCATTTACCATGCGCTCTTCTTGGGCTACAAAGTCTCCCCTTAGAAATTGACTCTCCCTGAGTCTCTGGAATTTGGACCTTCTTTTCTAGAACCTGTACCTACCCCTTTGAAGCCTACACCTACACTTGCTTCTATGGATCTTGCACCTAGCCCTCTTGCTTCTTCTTCTTCCCATGATCCATAGGCTTGCTCTTCAGCCTATATAGATCATGCTCTCTAACTCCAAGCACAATATCTGCGGAGCTAGAGCCTTTAGGCATAATTCTTGCCTTCCTATCATGGAATAAGACCTAAAACCCCTTCTTCTCGATCATTGAGACATATATCACACTATATCTGAGTCTTGGTAGAAATAGTACATAATCGACCCACATCCCTCATCCCGACTCCATCTTGAATGGTACAATTCCTGATCCTCAAATCTCCTTCTGACTCTTGTTGCCCAATACCATGTGAAACTTTGAGTCCCACTCAACTAGAGTCTTGAATACCCGCTGTGACCCTGTCATATGTTTCAACGCACCACTATCCATGTAAAATACATCCTCATCAATAGTACCCTATGAGAAATAAGAGATCATAACAAATTATTCCTCCTCCTCTATCATATCCAACCATCACATGTCCAAAATTCTCCATGGTTTTGGCCCAAACATCGATGGGGGCAAAACCCCAACCTTGGGTTCCAAGCCCACAAAATAATTTTGTGGATCTCCAACCTCCAAACCCTGAACCCTAGGGATTGGAGTACCTCCCAAGCTACTAAAAAATAAACAATTATTGCAAAGGGAGGAAGATGACAAATACCATATGGAGATTGGAAGATCATAATGGAAGCCAAGCTTCTTCCTTTGAGGAGTTGACATGAATGGGGAAAATACACTTTAGAAACACATTTAAAGTTGAGGAAGGCACATATATAGCTAATGTGAGTAGGGAAACTCAACTCTTTCCAATATTTTTCAATGAGGAGGGAAACAATGAGCTCATGAAAACAATTATTGATATAAAACTATATGAGGTACTTTATAACTTCCAAAAGAATAAAAGCCCTATTTCAGATGGATGAATAATCGAATTATTCTTAGGGATTTATGATGTAATAAGGAGTGATATTATAAAGGTAGTTGAGGAATTCAGAGCCATGGGACATATTTTGGTACCTTTCAACACAACTTTTATTTCCCTAATTCCAAAAATGGGCAAACCCCTCTCCTTTCATGTTTCCTAATCGGTTTCCCTTTGTAATTTCATCTACAAAGTAATTGAAAAAGTGATTTCTAGAAGAATAAAGACATTCTTTCCAGAGCCATATCCAAGGAACAAATTTGGTTTTTGGAAGGCATACAAATTCATGAAGCTATAGGGGTGGCATAGGAAGGGTAGCATAGTCTAAAAATATGGAAGCTAAAAGGGGTAGTACTAAAGATTGATCTCTCAAAATCTTACAATCATGTGATTTGGATTTATATTCTTCTTATGACTCATCTTTGTTTCAAGGTACATTTTATAACATGGATTATGAGCTATCTACACTCTATATCCTTTGTGATTCTAATAAATGAGTATGTTTCCATGCTCAAAGGGGATTGCGTAAGGGGTGTCCTCTTTCTTTGTTACTGTTTTTGTTGGTTGTTGAAGGGCTAATTAGATTGGTTGTTGATATTAAGAGGAGGGGGAAATTTGGTGGAATTGTTGTAGTGGCACATTTAGCTTTAACACATTTTCGATTCATTGACAATATACTGATCTTTTGTGAAGGGTCACATCTAGAACCAAATTTTCTGCATTTTGTTTTATCTTTCTTTGGGAAAGCCACGGGTATGCATATTAGCTCTAAACCAACACTTTCAATAAAATTACTTGAATGATGTAGTATATACAAGTAAAATATTTTCCCCACTTTACTCTAATACCTTTTAATGAAGGATTGAAATATTGGGATTTATTTAAAGGAAAACTACTATATAAAAGAAGATTGGAATTGGCTTGTGGAAAAATTAGAATACTGGTTAAAATTTTGGAGTACTAGGTGGATAGATCACGGTGGTTAGTACTAATCAAATCAGTGTTGGAATTCATTCCTGTGTAGTGGATTGTTCTTTCATGGATACCCAAATGGATTCTGGAAAAAATACACAAATTATGTCACAAGTTTTTATGGGAAGGTGTCATGCGGAAAGAGTTATTTTTGCTGACAAAACTAACCTCCCTAGGAGTCTAAGACTCTTTAGTGACAAACAAGACAATTAAGAGCAATCCTTCCCTAAACATACATTATTCTATGAGAAACCAAGTGTTTTTCGATCCTACCTCAAGTCCAACGCTTGTTGTAGCAGTCCAGCCTCGTCGATCCAGATGAGCTCCTCCTTCACTTGAAACCTGCATACACTAACAATCAAACGATTACATAACACCTGAATATTCCATAAAACAAAGCATATTCAACATATAGACCAAGGAGTATATGAAACAATTCATTAACAACAAATCATTGAGAAGAATAGACTTATTTGTATTAAGGAAACAAAAAAGAAACAATTACAATGAGCCTTGGTGTTGTGCAAGCTCCTCCCAGGGTCCAGCAAGAGATTTCCTCTACTTGGACAAGCTCACCCACTCCCAATATGGCAACAAGGAAGGATAGTGATCTCTCCTCACAAGTCAACAATGGAAGTCCTAATTCCAGCAGCATTTACCCTTTAGAATGTTCAGCTTTCAACCTCCCTCCCTTTGGCCCAATGCCTGTATTTATAGTATTCTAGAGGAAGTTATTCGATTCCAACATCAATGGGATACTCCCTCTTTTGGATGGGGTAGCTCCTCTCTTGATGGGATAAGTCCCTCTATCATAGGGATGCATGAACCATCTGGAGGCGCTCAATACACATCAAACACTCTTCTAGAAAGCTCTAGAAGTGACCACAAGTAACTTTTTTAAGATGAAACTCGCGCCTTTTGACCTTTACAGGGTACGCACCCATCCCTTGACTTACAGAGCGTACAAGTACACAGGTACAATGAGCTTGGGATGCGTACACGCAGGCATGGTAGAGAGAACCTGCGTACCTAGAGATAAACATGTTTTTTAATGACTTTCTCTCTTTTTGAAGTTTGACATGAAGA
>APFE031381811.1:152139-230085 GCA_000404065.3 Pinus taeda | reverse complement strand
CTTATTTGTATTAAGGAAACAAAAAAGGAACCATTACAACCTGAGCCTTGGTGTTGTGCAAGCTCCTCCCAAGGTCCAACAAGAGATTTCCTCTACTTTGACAAGCTCACCACTTCCAATATGGCAACAAGAAAGGATGGTAATCTCTCCTCACAAGTTAACAATGGAAGTCCTAATTCCAGCAGCATTTACCCTTTGGAATGTTCAGCTTTTAACCTCCCCTCCTCTGGCCCAATGCCTGTATTTATAGTCTTCTAGAGGAAGTTATTCAGTTCCAACATCAATGGGATACTCCCTCTTTTGGATGGGGTAGCTCCTCTCTTGATGGGATAAGTTCCTCTATCATAGGGATGCATGAACCAGCTGGAGGCGCTCAATACACGTCAAACACTCTCTAGAAGGCTCTAGAAGTGACCACAAGTAACTTTTTAAAGATGAAACTCGCGCCTTTTGACCTTTACAGGGGTACGCACCCATCCTTTGGCTTACAGAGCGTACAAGTACGCAGGTACAATGAGTTTGGGATTCGTACACGCAGGCAAGGTAGAGAGAACCTGCGTACCCAGAGATAAACATGTTTTTTAGTGACTTTCTCTCTTTTTTGAAGTTTGACATGAAGAGCAGAGGTATAAGGCTTGACAAGGAGGATAATATGACTATTGATTGAGCCATATTAACTGCAGATAGTCATGGTGACAAATTTCAGTGTAACAGAAGGCTCAAGGGACCACTTTGTAATGCCACGGATAAGACGAGATAAAAATTTTGTCCCAAAGATTGGGGGGTTTGGGTTTAAAGTTACCTTTTACCAAATAATTAGTAACTAAAGTGGGTTGGAGGTTGCCTAATTCTCAAAGCCTTTAGACCAATGTTATGGACTTTAAGAACATTTATCTTGAGTCCATTGAGGAATGGATTAAAATACCAAATAAAACTTAGCCAAAGATCTTTGTCTTTTGGAAATAAGTTCTAGATTCTTTTCCCTTGATTGAGGATGAACATTCATGGAAAGTTGGAAATGGTCTGTGGATAAGGATTGGAGAGACCCGTGGTTTGGATGTGGGCATGAATATTGACTTCCACAAGACTTAATGAATATGTTAAATAGAGTTGGGTACCTTTTTCTTTTTAAAAATCAAGCGGCAAATCAGGCTACTACAAATATTTAGTCACAGATTTGGCTCTTTGCAGAGCATATTGGCATTGATGAAAATCATAATAATTCTTGGAGGGATTACATAGTTGGTCTTCACAATTGACACATTAGGTTGAATGATAGGGAGGATGATCTACTATGGTCCCATTCATATTTTGGAGATTATACACCAAAGTTGGGTTATTTATACCTCATAGCAAGTCACCTTAGAGAACAAGTCTGATGGTCGAAAGCTCTTTGGGAGACAAAATGCCCATCTAAATTGATATTTTTCATGTGTTGTCTGTTGGAAAATAAAGTATCTACATGGGATAATATCTAAAAACGAGATAAAGAGGGTCCAAGTCGGTGCTCACTATGTAAAGAAACTGAGGAAATGGTTCAACACCTGTTTCTAGAATGTTCTTTTACTAGATACCAATGGGACTTATCTTGTACCTATGTTGTAATAGGTCATGCATGGCTTGTTGGAGGGCTGTTGGAGGCATGGAAAACATGGTTTGATAACCGATCCTTAAAGAAATTTTGAACCTTTCCTTTGATCATTTGTTGGGGGGTGTGGATATCATGTAACAAAGCTATTTTTCAAGACATCCTACCCTCTATGGGCATAACGACTGTGCATAGTCTAGATATTTTTTCAATTTTATCACAACAAACCCATCATGTTTCCCTGAGAGTTATTTCCCCATAAGAAGTGGACAAATCAAGGCCATGGGCCTATTTCGATGGGGATTCTCAAGAGAGAGCTTGTGGGGGGGTGTTGTTCTACACTTAACTGATTTTGATTACTTCACCTTAGAAATGGGTTTGGGGAGGGGAACAAACAAATTTGTTGAACTCTTGAATTAAAATTTCTCCTTTTTCGAAAAAAGAAGGATGTGACTCCCTACAGATTTATGGTGATTCACAAATTGTTATCAATTGGGCAAAAGGGGTCCAACAATGTCACAACCATTAGCCCTTACCTTTGCTAGAGGAGGTTTGCCATATCATGGGCACCTTTGACAATTTATTTTGTTGTAAGGTCTATAGGGAGCTCAATAAGCATGCAGATCAACTCTCTAAAGCTAGCTTGAATAGGTTTTCTGGCAATGGGTGATAAAATATTACAATGCAAAAGAGCACTATGAGTATTACCACGTGCCTTTTGTAGAAGTAGGGTAAAAACCACTCCAACCTGAAGAAAACTAAACAAGTTTTTCCTCTAAACGTATACAATCTATTGTATTTTTGACTGATCTCATGATATGTATTTATGAAATGTAAGTGTTGTTGAACAACATAATATTATGGAACTTTTTCTTCTATGTAAGGCTACAACCATAATAGCAAGGAAAAATCATGGGTGTGATTAAAACTCTCTTGAGGAATATACTCAATAAAGAGTATCCACATCATGTAATTTTGTGCCATTTATTAAAATTAACAAAAAAATCTTGGTTTATTTATTTAAATTTATTAAAATTAACATAAAACATTGGTTTATTCATCTCTATGTTCTTGCATTTATTTACTATGTATAAATTTAAAAATCAGCATAAACCACATGTTTGAATAAAAACCTCATTTAAACCAATGTCCTTAAATAAAAATAAATTTATAAAATAACCAAAAAACTTGGTTTATATCTCCAATTCATAATATATATAAAAAAATAAAAAGAAAGAAACATATATAATGCTAAAATGCTAACGATGTGTGGAGGCAACAGTGAAGTAGGTAAAAGTAAGATTATAACCATTTGTTAAACATTTTAACATCAATCAAAATATATAATACAATTAAAATGAAAATAAAATAAAAAAATTAAATAATAACTATAATAAAACAATCAACCATAAGAAGAAAAAAAAAAAAAAAATACAATTAAATTAAAATTAAAAATGAGTATAATTAAAATTAAACCAGCCACATTCATTTAACTCAAAACTACAAGCTAAATCAATATCTTTTCACTAAAAAGAAGTTGCATACAATAAATGGTTTTTAAACTTAATGAAGAGAAAATTGTCTCAAAATAATTCATTTAATAATGAAACACAAATAAATTAGAAAAAAAAATAAAATAATAAAATATTAATATACTCATTTTATCATTATTATTATTTAATTAATTACAGTCTATTATATAAATATACTTATGTTTATAAACATATGTATTTGAAATAAAGGTTTTAAAATTTTAATTTAATTACCAATGGTAAATAAATAATACATATTATGTAATTATTTATTTAGTTTTTTTTTCAACCACCATTCCAAGTATTAGTGAATATTTTGGAAAAAGCTTTATATTTTTTCAA
The DNA here is from genome assembly GCA_000404065.3 of Pinus taeda. Taxonomy (NCBI): domain Eukaryota; kingdom Viridiplantae; phylum Streptophyta; class Pinopsida; order Pinales; family Pinaceae; genus Pinus; species Pinus taeda. Next base: position 226,623 of record APFE031381811.1, on the reverse strand, counting down.
ATGATAAGAAAAAAAGAAGTAGTAATCATATATAAAGAGAATCTCCAAAAGATTGTTGGAACAAGAGCAAATAGAGCATTATTGTCCTGATATGGTAAGAGGAGAGCATTATTGTCACGATATGGTAAGAGGTTAGACCTATTCAAATTATAGGAATAGTCTATTAAGATCATCATATAAATAATTCTCTTTAGAGGTTAGACCTATTCAAAATATAGGAATAGTCTATTAAGATCATCATATAAATAATTCTCTTTAGAGGTTAGACCTATTCAAATTATAGGAATAGTCTATTAAGATCATATAAATAATTCTCTTTAAAATTTGATGGTGACACATTAACTTTCATGAATGTCCTTTGTAAAATATCTATGTTCCATAGCATAATCATGAATATAATTTCAAACCCATAAAATTAATCTAAATACATTTATGTTCAACATGCAATTCACACATGATCTTTTAATATATATATATAGTAAAATAAAAATACACTCAATTTATATACAGAATCTTTAAATCAAAAATAGATATATTAGCTTAATGAATTCATTAATAATTAAATACATAAATAATATTTTTGAAATTCTAATAATTTTTTATATTTAAATAGATTTATTAAAATATATATAAAATATAATATATATAATATCCTTACTTTAACTAAATATTACAGGAAAATTTGAAAAAAAGATTACATTGAGAGGGATTTGATCTCTTAACCTATAATTAATTTAAAATTAAATAAATCTAAATTAGTAATTAAATTTACTTATAGAGTTATTTTATGATTTAAATTCATTTTAGAATGGTTTAATGAATTAAATAAATATATGGGATGGAGAGATTGAAAATTTCAGTCTAGATTTTTAAATCTATGGTTCGAGTCTAGAACAAGACCCATCTTTGGGATTGAATCTACTTGGAAGTGAAAAGATAGAGGTTATAAATATGAGATGTAATGCTGTTAGAGTGGAGCGCTGACTAGTCTAAAGAAATTTTTTTATTTATTCTTTGACTTTAAAAATATATGTTGTTTTTGTTCACCATTTAATTATAAGTTATTAATTAATTATAGATTTTTTTTTTTAACTTTTAGTATAGGATTAATTTTTCACTATATTAATTATTTGAATTTTGATTTTTATAACTAATTAATAGATTATCGTTATTATATTTTAATAAGATCTTATATACCAATATTTTAATATAAAATTATTAAACCCATATTTTAATAAAACTTATTAATACCTTAGTTTTAAGTATATGACTTTTTTTTACTTAGAACATAGGTATGGTTTTAATAAAGTAATGTATTAATGTATTTTTATTTATCCATACCTAATTTAAGAGATCATGTTATTAGAAGATATAAGTAATATTAATTATGAATATGATATTAATAATAATAATAATTATTATTATTATTATCATTACTAGGGTAACAAAGGGTTAAAGCCAAAGAAGGGAGGGGTAAATGAATAGAATCCAAGCAAAAGGGTGAATAAGGGCACAAGTTAATAAAAATTTTACTCAGGTGAAGCATGAGAGGGTGGCAGTGAAATTGAGAAGAAGAGCGAAAATGTGATAAAACATTCATGGGAGAGACTAGGGGGGAAGGGGCAGGGGGAGGGGAAGGGGGGCTAATAAAGAGTGGTAAGGATGATAAGAAAGGGGAAAACCTTTTTATTCCTTGGTAACACGAGGGAGAAGGGAAATCCAATTTCTGCTAATTTCTAAGCCTCCATCCCTATTGAGGTTGTGAGGGTGTTTGATGATTTCAAGGGCCTCCCGAACTTTACGTTTAAAATGATATTTTTCATTGGCAAGGACCTTAGTGTCTTCAAGGAAAATATGATGGCTGGACTTACCTGCATGCTCTGCTAAAGTTGAAGATCGATTTCTTTCATTTCGGATGTCAGCATCATGCTCTTTAAGCCTGATCTTTAAAGACATACCTGTTTCCCCAATATAGTATTCTGCACAAGAACAATTGATCATATAAACACCTTTTTGCTCTAGGTGATCTAGGTTATCCTTAACGGATTTCATCCTTTGTTTAATAGTCGTCATGGGCTTGAACGAAGTTTTGATATCTTTCCTTCTGAGAACTTTGGCCAGCTTGTCAGTGAATCCGTGTATATATGGAAGGTATGCATTAGCAGTTAGGGGACTTTTAGATTTATCCTTTTTATTCTGAATCTGGCTTTATGGATGACTTTGATGATGTCTTTATTATTATAACCTAAGTTTGTAAATACTTTTCTTATGTGTGCAATCTACTCTTCGGTGTGAATCTCATCTGATATTTTGCAGGCTCTAGTAAAAAATGTTTGAAGAACACCCATATTTTGAGTCAGGTGGTGGTGCGAATATGCATGAAAGTAATTGTTAGTATGTGCCTTTTTTCTGAACACCTTATGCCCTAGAGATCCATCTTTGTTTCTTATGAGGAGGATATCAAGGAATTGAATGCAATAATTCTCTTCGACTTCCAATGTAAACTTGATGTCATCGGATATGCTATTGAGATGGTTCAAGAAATTATCAAGTTCATCATTCCCATGAGACCAATTGACATTGGTGTCATCCACGAACCTGATCCAAAACTTAAGTTTTAATGGGTAGGTTTCAAGGGATTTCTTTTCAATATGATAAGTGATAGAGGTGATCCCATAGCAACCTGATGTTTACTCAAATCTTTTGCCTTGGAAGGTGAAGAAAGTTATTTTATCATTTAAATTTATTTTATAATCACTTAATGGTCGAGGTGTTTTATAATTGTTAAGTACATTTCATATTTCATATACAAATCTTTATTGCTCCACTCCGTTGTAAACCCTGTGTTAATTTTCACATTTAAAATTATTCATTATCTTTACGAAACTTAAAATTCAATTTATTTTTAAAAAGGTATAAATTAGTTGTATAAATGTATATAATTGTTTAGTAATTTGTTCATATCAGAGATTTGTTAGAAGTCTATTATAGTTTAAAAATGCATTTGTTATCATGTATATGAATATTTAATATATTCTTCAAATAAGAGTTTTTTTTTGTTTTGTTTTTTAAGTTGTAAATTTAAAATGTTAATTAGAAGGGTTATAGTTTTAAACGTAGATTATATTTTTGATATAGCTTTTTTGTTTCTGTATCTATTAGTTTTTTTTCAACTAGTAACTAATATATATTTTAAAATATTTATACATTTAGTTTTAAATTCTTACCAGTGAAGAGTTAACTCGAAAATTATTAAAACAAATATGCAATATATGTAATAAGCATTAAATTTATTATTGAATGGATAAATGAATGAAGTATATAGAATTAATTTAGATCCATCTTAACTCTATATCTATCAGGTATCGAGAGGGATCAAATATCTCAAGGTGCAAACTTCTTTTTTGAGTGCAAGACTTGAGGAAAGGTTTGCACCTCAAGAGATTTGATCCCTCTAGAAACTTGATAGAACCAGATTTAAGATAGATAGATATATCTATATCTATATATATTTCTTTTTTTTTATTTTTATTTGGCAGAGTTAAAATGTTTTCATAACATAACAAGACATCAAAACATCTCTTCCATATTAGGCTAGAGAGAGCCTGTAGGCACAATAAATAGACTTGTTTAGCCACAACTGACCATATACTGAAGGTTTCTTTCATGTTCCTTGGTTTGTAAATTGAGAGGAAAATGACAATATGCTGGTTGAAATCACTAACCAGAGCTTGAATGAGTATTCCGTTACTTCCAAAAAGGGAAGAGCCTAGATCCAAACAACCTCCCCATAGAATTATATTTGGAGTTTTATGACATACTATGAGACAATCCATTGAGAGTGGTGGAGTACTCTCATACGTCATGGAAAATTATGGCTCCCTTTAACATTACTTGTAAAGCTTTGATCCCTAAATCAGACCATCCAAATGCTCTTGAACTTTTTCAACTTATATGTTTATGCAACTCCATCTATAAAATCATCTCAAAACTAATTGCAAACAAGCTGGTAGATATTCTATTAGATCACATCTCCCTAGAGAAAGTTGATTCCTAGTTAGAAGATAGATACATGAATTCATTAGACTAGCCTAGGAAGGACTCAACACAATTCACACAAAAAGGAAAAAGATTGCCCTACTCAAATTAGATCTCTCTAAAACATTTGACTAGATAAGTTGTATTTACATTAGACTCCATCTTACTCATTTGAGGTTCTACAACACTTTTGTTAGTTGGATTCTAAATTACATCAACACCTCCTTACTCTCTTTTATCATATATGGAGTGTCACCCCAATTTTTCAACATGGAGCACAATGTTGACCAAGGATGTTCTTTATCTCCCTTGATATTTCTTTTAGTGGTGGAAAGCATAAGCATGATCCTTATAGATGAAAAGAATAGATATACTCTGAAGGGAATTTACATTTCTATACATCTTTCTTTAATTCATATTCTTTTTGTAGATGATGTCCTTATCTTTTGATGGAAAATTAGAGCATCTAAAAAAATTAAATAATCTCGAAACTTTCTCTAGGCATGGTTATATAGACAAAAGAATCCACTTTATACTACTGGGGGTTGAGGGTGAACATAAAACAACATATTCAAGCTATCTTTGCTACTTGAGTGGAGGAAATATCACATGGTCTAAAATACTTGGGCTTCATGCTGAAGCCTAAAAATAAACAAAAGCATATTGGCATTCAATCCTTGAAAATATTGAGAAATGAATTAGAATTACATGCAATAAGTGGCTCTCAAGGGTTGGAAAACTCACTCTCTCCAAATCTCTCTTAGAGGCCATCATGGTCTATAGGGCCTCTTTGCAATGGACTGTAATTGGTATCTTACACAAAATAAAATAACTAACTTCCTGATTTTTATGGGCAGGTAGAGAGGAAAAAAATATTCACAGTCACATCCTAACATAATATTTCCATTCCTAAAGCCTAGTGGAGTGGGGTCTAAGAAACCTCCATTGGTTCTCCTTTAAAGCACTAGCAAAAAAAGGGATTTTGAAGCTCATTCAAGGTGTAGGTCTATGGGGTCAAGTCACCTATTATAAATATATTGAAACATGTTCCTCTTATTATGTGGATCTGATCTCCTAGGAAGCTAATAAGCAATGGATCAATCATATGGAAATCCTTCATCAAATCCTTCCTTCTCATTGGAAGATCTCTTAGCTAAAAATTTGGTAATGGATCTCAAATACAAATTGGACTTGATTCTTGGATTAGCTTCCAACAAGAACATCTTCTACCTCACCCCATAATCCAAAAGATAATGAAGAAGGAATATACACACTAAATCAAATCCCTGATTTCAACTATATGAGGTGTCATCAGGATTGGGATTATTTTGAAGCCCTTGGACTAGGATAATATTATTCAGACCTTTGGAATAGATATATCAACACTTTTATATACTCACATATGACTCTTTGAATCTGAATATATTTTGATACAAACTCATAATCAACATGGCCATTTAACTCCCAAATTTGGACATTTAAGTATGGAAATAAAGGTTGGTTCTAGAGAACCACCTTGGTGGAGAAAAAAATTGGAAACTAAAATTTCCTCTTAGAGCTAAAATTTTCATGTGGTTGCTTCTTCGTAACAAAGCCCACTTGGGACAACCTTCAAAAGAAATATTCCCATGGGCCTGGAGCATTCCCCCTTTTCTTCATTAATTTGGAAACTATCAACCACCTTTTCATATCTTTCCCTTCCACAAAATCTGTTTGGAAAGACATTTTCCAAATGGAAGGTACCTCATATGTTTGGAACAACTCAAGCATTTGTGTATGCATCTCTTTATGGCTTTCATCTAAAAAAAAACTAGGACAAGGCTCTTCCCCTAATTGCGCCTTGGAGAATATGTGATCCAAGTCATTTACTTTAAGGATGCATATATAATTGCACGTAAAAGATCATTTAACAAAGTGACATAAACACATAAAAGAAGTGGAATTCAAAAGAAACCATGAGATCAAAGGCACAAAAACAACTTGATAACGGAGTTCACCTAGTGTGAGCTACATCTCTGGGCCCTACTCAATGTGGGGAGGCCTCTTTCATTAATTGGCACTGAAATCAAATTACAAGCAATTATAAAATGACACATTATACTTCCACTTCTTGGGATGGCCTGAAGATGTCGACCTCTACTGGGGAAATGGGTAGCATGGTTGGATTCCTGGTGAAAAATAATGAAAAATGACTATAAAGTTGACCCCTTTTTGACATTGGAACTTCTGGACCCTCAAGGAATCTTTTATATTCTCTCAACGTCAAAAAAACATACCCCTGCGTCAGGGTTCTACTCTTGGAACCCTGCATCAGGGTTTCACACACTATTCCACTATTGAACCCACCGGTCTTTGCCTCTCCTCCCCATGAATGAAAAGAGTTTAAATGGTGTAACGTTGACGGATATCCCAATGGAGTTGCTAGGCGAGTTGGTTGGCACTCAGAATAACACCGGGGTGGTCGGGGGTTCCAACCCTTCCAACCCCCCATATATATTAGGCACATTTTTTTTTACTGTTGGCATTTTGTGTTTTGTGGTGTTCGATGGTTATGGGGTTGCTACTAGTGGGCTGGCTCACCGGTCAGTGTAGGTTCAACACCTGTCACCCCTCATTTCATAGCAGTTGTTCAACAACATAACATATATAACATGTGGCTCGGTCCATTTGACCGTTGTAAGGTTTGCACACTGTTTTGAAGTCATAATATATGGTAATATATGCCAAAATGGGTTTTTCATATAGTTTTCGACCTCGATTTTTAATACATATGTCTCACCATATTATTATATGGTATATAATAACCATTAATATATATATTATATATATATATATACTATATATATATATATGTGTTGTATATATTGATTGTGTTGTCTTTTGTGGAGGTGAAAATAAAAACACTAGCGTGCCATTTGTCGATGATTAATTGGCCATTTGCGTGCCACATAGGTAGAATAGGTCCTAACGTCTCCTTATGACTTGTGAACTTCTGATAGTGATAGGATGGTCATACAAACTCTGATCTAGATGTCATTCACGTCATTGGGTTCATAATGACAATTTCTTTAACCCGGTGTCATTATAGCCAAGGTTCGAGAATTTCAAAATTTTAGCCTTTAAAGATCCTCCTGGATCATTCCTCCCCATGAATGATTTTTGGGCTGCCAAAAGATTTATCAGTCAATTGGCAAGTGAGGTAATTCCTCCCTCAATTTCTCTTTTTTGATCTAACCGACCTTGCTTGGGTGCGTCCCTTGAAACCAATACGAAGGTACTCTATGTCTCCCCATTGTGAAGTCCTAGTCCTCCTATCAGATATGCTCAGGTAGTTTATCCAAGTAGTCGGGTGCAAATTCGTCCATTGTAGGAACCTGTCTAAACTCTTTGGTTTCCATGATCAGAGGAGGCTCATAAATCTTCAAGTTTTCAACGTTCACCACTGAGTACATCTACATGTATGCTGGAAAATCAAGACAAAAAGCATTGTCACCATTCTTCTCTAATATGGTGAATGGGCCATATCGAATTGGTCTCAACTTCTTTCCTTCCCCTTTCCTTCTATATTTGTTGATGTGGAGCCACACCTTGGCTCTAACCTGGAATTAGTGATCAACATGGTGCTTGTCATATAGAGCCTTGTATTGGTCTTGACTTTTCTGCAACTGCTCCTACACTGCTTGGTGAATCATCTAAATTCATTGAATGAAATTTCGTGCTTTGTCCCTGTCATATTTCTCACTAGAATCTTCATCCCTACCAAAGACGATGTTTAAGGGATCCTTTGGAAAATATCCAAATCATGTATCAAATGGTGAGATATAAAAGGATGAATGCATTTCCCAGTTGTATATGTTGTACATAAGGAATTTTCTCATCCCACAAATTGGGGTTCTTGCCACAATAGTCCCGTAGTAAATGTATCACTATTTGGTTGACAACTTCTGTCTATCCATTGGTTTGCGACGAAATATCATGCTCCTCGTCAGCTTGGTGTCCATCATTCTCCACAAACTTGTCCATAACTCTCCAAGTAATCAAGAGTCTCAACAGACATAATGGATGTGGGTAGCCCAAAGTGGACCCATACAAATTGGAAGAAGATATGAGAATTTTTCTCTGTAACGATCTTATTTTTACAAGGCATTAAGACACACATTTTTCTAAATCAATCCACAAAGACATACAAATAGTCATGACATCTCCTAGAAAAAGGCGAACCACCAACAATATCCATTGACACACTTTCCCATGGATGAATCAGAATAGGGAGTAGTGTGTAGAGCCCCAATATTCTATTAGTGGGCTTGCTAATTAAACACAACATGATGATCCCTTTACATATCAAGTCACAATATTTTTCATGTGAGGCCAATAACACAACCTCTGCAAATGACATAAAGTTTTCCCTACACAAAAATGACTCAACACAAGAGAGGTATGTGCTACTTTGATTACACGTATTCTCTCATTGGCGGGGATTCAAAGTTTTCCAAGGTGGTACAACAATTTTCCCTGCAAATGGTAATTATATACATGCGATCCATGAGTTAGTTTTGCATAAATCTCCTTAAAATATTCATCATCAACATATTGTTTAGGATAAATTTCAAAATATAAAGAAGCATTTTGCAAAACTATAGATGAAGAAATAGGAGGGCGAGAATGCATATCTACCACTTTGTTGTTGGTGCCCTTCTTGTATTTTATTACCAAGTGAAAATGTTGGAGGAATCCCATCCATTTGAAATGATGTGCTTGTTGAAGCTTGGTTTGTGATTGGAGGTATTGCAAGGGTTGGTGATTTGTGTGAATTATGGTCTCCTTACCAATAAAATAATGCTTCCATTTCTTCATGCTTTGAGCCAATTTATACAACTCCTTTTCATATGTGGGATAGTTCACAACATCTTGTGAGAATGTCTCTGAATGGTAACATACACATTTCCTCTACTGCATCAACACTGCTCCCATGGCATACCCACTCACATTTGTCTTGATCTCAAAAGGTTGTTGGAGGTCAAGTAAGGCCAAAACTAGTGTGGTATTGATCTTCTCTTTCAGTGGATTTCTTCCCCACTGAAAGGTTTGCTTCACACTTGTCAAAGCATGTAAGGGGGGATGTAATGACGGAGAAGATTGCAAGGAACCTTATCTAGTATTTTACTACACCTAAAAAGCTATAAACCTCTGTAACATTGGTGGGTTTAGGCCACTTTACAATCAGAAGGATCTATTTTTAATTTTCCACCTCCAAAAATGTGACCTAAGTAAAACAAAGAGGTCTTCCCAAATTCACACTTAGAAATTTTGAGAAACAATTTCTCTTTCACAAAACATCAAGCATCCTCTTAACATGACTCACATGATCTTCCCATGTTCTACTGTAAACAAGAATTTCATCAAGATAAACAAGTACAAAATCATTTAGAAAAGTTCTAAAAATATCATTCATCACCCTCATGAATGTGGCTGGAGCATTACATATTCTGAATGGCATCACCAACCATTCAAACAAACGATGTTTTGTCTTGAATGCAGTCTTTCATACAACCTGTTTTGCAATATTGACCTGATGATAGTCATTGCACAAGTCCAGTTTTGTGAAATAGACAACATTTTTCAATTGATCTAATAAATCATCAATGTGAGGGAGAGGGTACCGATTCTTCATCGTTATTTTGTTGAGTTCCCTATAGTCGACACACATCCTCCATGTGACATCCTTCCTTAGCATCAACACAATAGGTGAATCACATGGAAAATAACTTGGCCTTATGACCCCTTGGTTCAACAATACCCGCACCTGCTTCTTTATATCCTCCATCTCAATGGCTGACAACTTGTACATACAAATGTTGGGTAAAGGAGTATCTTGCTGCAAGTGAATCTCATGTTGGACCTCACACTTTGGAGGTAACCCACTTGGTTCCAGAAAAATCCTGTTATAGTTAGAAAGAATTTCATACAATTATTTGTTATGAGTGGAATCACAACCTTGGAAAGATTCAGATGTTTCTCCATCTTTTGCTCTCACATCCATGAGCATGTACCCTTTGTTGGAATTGACCAATCTCTTCATCTGACCCTCACTTACAAGTGGCACTGATTTTGGCACGTTGAGCTCTAAAGATGTTACATTCCACCTCATCTTTCATTAGATGATACTTGTTTTAATGGCGAAAGAAAATTTATTTCCGGTCATACAAATATGGACTCCCCAATATAATGCCACATATATCCAAAGGTACAACATCAAGGTCAAACTCATCTACTAGTTTGGATGCAATCACAAATATAACTCTACACTACTTGGTTACATGTAATTTGGATATATCACACACCCAAGCAAGCAGGTAGGGTTTCAAATGAGGCTTGGTCTCTAACACTAACTCCTTAAACAAGGATTCTGAAATCAAATTTTCTTGTGAGGTCAGATCAAACAAGGTTTCCACTTTAGCATGTTTCATCATAACTATACTGTGGAACAATTAAGTCCTCTTTCATTCTTTAACAAGAGACTCATTTGAAGAACTTGTACTAGACTCATTTGAAGAACTTATAGTTGCATGCAATTCAGAATTTTCATTAGCATGAAGAGAAAGAGTACCTTGTATGCCCACTATTGTGATCTATGTCGCATCACTAGAATCAGATCCAAGGTCCTGTTGTATGGTTTCCACTATATTTTGCTTCTTCTTACCACCAAATCCTTTAGTTTCAACTCTGGATACAACTTCCAACAATGTTCATCATCATTGCCTTCCTTCTTTCAATGTGTGCAAGATGGATTTTCTCCTTCCTCCTTCTTGGTTTTAGTTGCCTTCTTGTCCTTTCCCTTGCCTTTTCCTTTGAAATTTCCATTGTGAGGTTTGATAGATGATTTCTCGGGTTGATCTTCTTTATCACTCTTGGCCCTGCTTTCAAGGTGAATGACCTTCACATTGGCCACATCAATATTAGTAGGCTCAAAAAACAACAAAGAATGTATGATGTAACTATGTAAAGCACCAATATACTTTGGTACATTTTCTGGTGAATCAAGTGAAATGCCCAAATTCAAATATTGATTCCTAAAGTCTTCTATGAAGATTTCTAAATTTTGACCCATTCCTTGCCTCAAATATTGCCATTCCATTAAATCCTTTTCTTGATGACCCAAAGGATAAAAATGATATTTTAATGCATAAACAAAATTGGACCAAGAAGAAAGGAGATTACCCAATTTTTGTTGTCTTTCTACAACTTGTTGTTCCACCAAACGAGAGTGGTGTCACTCAGTCGAAGAGATAATAATTGGATCTTGGCCTTATCCTCCTTGTTTTTTTGAATCCAGTAATAATCCTTGATCTGTATGATCCAATTAATTAATTTATCTGCACTACATTCTCCATTATATGTGGGCAAATCAAAATTTACATCTAGCTTAAAAAATGGCTTCTTAGATGCATTCCTATGATTCCTATTAGAGTGTTGAGAAGACGAAGAAGAATAACTATCAGCAGAGGATGGAGAGGGGAGGTCAAGAGGCTTTCCTCTTCCACCTTCATGATTTACCCAGGCATGACCATTTGGTTCTTTCTTCTCAGGCTTGATTGCCTTCTCATATTTTGCAAACAACTTTTCAACTTTCTCTGTCGTGGTGAAGAAGATCTTGTGATAATTTCGCTCTTCCTCCATTTGAGCTTCCTCATCTACCAAGTTCCATATTCGTATTGCATGCCCCACTTCGGTATCAAAGGATTTGAGTTTTCCTTCTCCTCTTTGGAGCTTGTTCCTGGTTAGCATTCACTCATTCAACCCACATCAAGAAGATATACTCTAATACCGAACTTGATCTAAATCTTTTACTTCAAGGAGAAACTCAGGTTTGTCATGGTGAAAAGTCTTTCGTCGTAAGAAATTTTAATGAGTTTGACGAAAGAATAATTCGATATCTTTCTCATGTTTATATAGTTTGAAAAAGAGACGAAAATGAAAACTCTATCATGTCCCTTTTCATAATTTGTCCCTCGAACCCGAAAAGCTAGAAAACAATATTCAAAAGAACCTCTTGACCATGTTGACCAAGGTGTACCTTTTTCATAAATAGTCAATCCCAGCCCGAAAAAGGGGTAAACGTATACTTATATGATGTCATTTCATTTACTTTTACGAGTTTGAAATGACAAGTACTCGACAACCTTTTCATTTTTTGAGAGTCAGAGAAAATCTTAAAGATGACTCTTCCTGGAGAAACGAGTGGTATAGAAGGATAGAAATTGGTTTCGGTCATGATGGAACTACTCAAAACATGTAATGGTCAAGAGTCTAGCTAATAAGATCACTCATTGCAGATGTTCCTTAGGCAAGGGAAGAATAACCAAGTGAAAGTGTATGATTAGCCAAAGAGATGGTGACGATGGAATGTAGAAAACAAGGCTCATCTAGAAAAACTTGTTTGATAAAAATGGCAATCACAAGATGTAAAATGGGAATGCTTTCATTTTTACACAAGCTTGAAACAACAGAAAATATGCTTGAGTATACTTGAGGATGGTTTCATTTTTCACAAGCTTGAAACATGAGAAAAAACTATGCTTTGATTTGGTTTCATTTTTACACAAGCTTGAAACAAAGATAAACTATGCTTGAGATGAGTTGGCATGCCCCCATCATAATGACTCAATTCGAGGAACATGCCCCCCAAGCTTCATTTCATTCACCTAAGTGGATGGAATGAAGGTTCACTTATGAGATCAAGTGAAAGACTCGACTGGGATTTTATGAGATCTAATCAAAGACTTGAATTGGAAGGGGATTTGTTTCATTTTTTTAATGAGCTTGACACAGGAAAAGAACCATGCTCATGACATCTTGTTTCATTTTTTAATGATCTTGACAGAAGTAAAATAACTCTTCTCATAGGGACCTATTTCATTTTTTAATGAGGTTGGCATTTTAAAATAACTATCCTCATAGGGACCTATTTCATTTAATGAGGTTGACATAGTAAAAGAACTATCCTCATAGCTCTTGTTTCATTTTTTAATGAGTTTGACACAAGACAAGGAACTTTGCTCCATATCCCTTGTTTCATTTTTTAAGGAGCTTGACACAAGACAAGGAACTCTGCTCCCCATTTGATCATAGACCAAAAGAGGCCATGGCTTCCAGGAGGTTCTCATCAGAAGGGAGAATAACACTCTGGAAGGGATACATGTCCATGGATTCAAATAAAAAATCAGACTCCAATGCCCCTAGTACATGGTGTATTACATTACCTACTAGATCATCAATAGATGTGGGCATGGAACAGGTGGCCACGTAATTAACCTGTGGCAGGGGTGATACCGCTTGCACATAAGAGCCATTTAGGGATGATCATTTATGGGGAGTTGATTCAGGACCAATGAATGTAAGCTGATCAATGATCACAATGATTACTTCATGCAGGAAACACATTAATTGAAGGAGAGAAGATACAAGAGCTCCCATTACGTAAACATAGTTACGACCAAGGAGTAGATTAAAATCCAACAGACCTTGGACAATCATCACGTCTATATAGACAGTCTTTCCTCCAAAAATAATAGGTAAATTAGGAAGGATCCTCTGTTGAAATCTAACAGATTTTGGGTAATGGGGACAAGCTGAGGAGAACCTAAAGCTTGCCAAGAAGTTGAGGAAAAAATGGATGCGCCCTCGTCTATGACTGTGTTAGGTACGACCATATGGTAAGCCTGTACTGTAATCTGGAAAGGCACATAATATAGAAGATGATATCCTGCCAGTCGACTCTAATAAAAAGAAGTGACTAAACTACTCGGAGGGGGGGTCATAAGGATGTGAGAGTTTCCCTCTTGCTCGACGGGAATAGGAGAAATTCTCTCATTCACCTCAGGAACATGAGGATTTACCTCAATTTCATTCGAAACTGGAGAAACTAGAATACTTAAGAAGTATGAGGTTCAATATCTACCGGAAAGGTACAGTTAACTGAAGGCAGAACCAAGTCTACTATTTTCTCGACCAATGGTTGGTCGAGAACAGACTCACGCGACTCACTTTCAGAGAGAGTGGGGTTGACCAAAGAGGGCTTTTGATCAATCACTTGATCAACTAGCGAAAGATCAAGGGAAAGCTTCTGATAACCAACTGGAAAACAAGCTTGAGAGGCTGTAAGGTTTTCCAACTCTTTGGAAGCGTCATCCATAATAGGACAAAGGTGAATAGGATGATTACCTTCACACAACTTACAAGGAAATTTGACTTTTCCCTTTTTCCCATGAGCTTTACTGTTACTAGTTGAGGGTTTATCACCAATATGATCTCCAGAGGCTGGTGAAAAAGGTTGGTTTGAACCTATGGAACACACTTCTAAGACCTTGGGAATACCAGGACAATTCTGAAGAAGGTGTTCACGCTTACATAACATGCAAGGGAATTTTACTTTCTTGGGCTGGTTGGAAGATTTATTTTCTTTAGTTGCATTGGTAAAAATAGCTGTTTGGTTTCCCCCTTTCTTATTTTTCTTCTGCGTCTTCATCCTCTTCTTCTTCTTAGCCTCCTAGTTACCAAAATCCAGATTTTCACCAGGTGAAGAGGAAGAGCAGGGTGAAGAAACAAGCGAAGAAGGTGAGGGATCAACTTAGGAGAGTGTCTAGTAGATTGTCACATAAGTTGCTAGTCCCACTCATTGGGCTAGAGGGATTGTCTCTGTCGCTAGTGGAGTCGCCATTTTGTTGTTTTAGCAATCCTCTCTGTAGATAGAGACGATCCCTCTAGCCCAATGAGTGGGACTAGGAACCTACATAACAATCTACTAGACACTTTCCTAAGTTACAATTAAAATAGAAGGAGAGGAAGATGGCCTACCTCGTTCTAATGCTACGATGCCCTCCTTTGTTAGTCCTTGAAGCGCTTGTGCCACGAGCTCAGTCCTACTGCTCACAATGTTTTAATGCCTACACAAGAGATCAAGACACAACAAAGCATGCAAGTACAAATAGCATAATCAAAAGTAACCTACTCAATAGATCAAGGAGCATTAAGATAAATGATGCATTAACATACACATTTATGGAAAATTAACTAGTAGTTGTATATATTAATAGAATAAAGGAGGAATCATACAACCAAGCCTTGATGTCAATAAGCTCTCCTTGAGCGAATATCCAATCCAAGCTCAAGCTCTCCAAGAACTCCTTCTCCAAGCCAAATTAGCATGTAGGCACAATCTCAGCATAAGGGTGCAAATAGCCAAAGACCAACCATTTGGGAATGGGAGAGGATGAATATATAGGCAGGGAAGGGGAGTTACAATCTCTCAAAATATAGGAGAAGGTCCTCATCTCAAATAGGTTGCTCATAGGGATAAGACCAAAAGGCCAAGTTGAGAGAACTTGACCTCATCCAGGCCAAAAAACCTCTAGTTCATCGTTCCGGAAGCCTCTAGATCACAAAGCTTCTTTTCCTCTTTGGTAAAATTTCCTTTTAGGGATCATCATTTGTAGTGGTGCCTTTTGGACTACAAAATGCACCAGCTATATTTATGAGCTCAATAAATGGTATATTCAGTTTTTTTTTGGAAAGGTGTGTTATTGTATTATTCAATGACATACGTATTTAATCCATTCATAGGAAGAGTATGAACATCATCTAAGATTGGTACTACAAGTATTGAGGGAGTGTCAATTATATGCCGAACTAAGCAATTGTACATTTTACAAAAAATAAATATATTATTTGGGGAACACGATTTCAAAGGAAGGCATAGTAGTAGATGCAAAAATTAAAGCCATTATAGGATGGTCGACATTAAACTATGTTTCTGAAATTATATAGTTTATGAGATTAGTTGGATACTATAGGAGGTTTATAATAAGAATTTTAAGAATTGCTCATCCCATCACTCCTTTGCAATAGGGTAGAATTAAATTTGAATGGATAGAATATTGTGAACAAAGTCTTCAACATTAGAAATTCTTACTTACAAAAGAACTAATTTTGAATATTATAGATCCAAATGAATATTTTGTGATATATACAAATGCATGCAAACTTGGTGGGAAACCTACTCAAAATGGAGATGTCATTAGTTATGGGTCAAGGAAATTGAAAGAGAGTGATAGGAATTATGCTACACATGATTCATAACTTTCTGATATTTTACCTACATTGAATATGTGGAGGAATTACTTCACGTCGAAGAAATTTGAATTGATGACAGACCATAGTGGTTTGAAATACCTATTTGAGAAACCAACTTTAAATGAAAAAAAAAAACAATATGGTTGGATTTCTTGAATTTTTGAGTGAGTAAGACTTTGAAATCAAGAACATCGAGGAAAAGGAGAAAAGAGTTGTAGATTATTTCAGTATAAGGGTACATATTATGTATTCTCTATCATTAGTATGCACACCTCATATCTAAAAATCAGAAATTTGGAGTCTATTGTTACAAATCAACATTACCTAGAAGTGAAAAAAATTCTACTTCAAGAGAAAGTACCACACAAATCTAAGAAATAAAGTCTATGTGAATATGGTTGTATGTTCCTCTTTCTCAGGAATTAAGGAATTTAATTATGAAAGAAATGCATAGTGTTATGATATGTAGGACACCCTAGTGATTAGGAAAACAATTTCAGCAACCAAAATTGTATATTTTTGGTCAAGGATGAAGAAATATGTAGCTAATTATATTTCTAGATAGATGGAATTTCAAAGAGTGAAAGCTAAACATAAACACCCAATCAGTTTGCTACAATGATAAGCCAATTTTGGAGTGGAAATGGGATGTTGTAATTATTGATTTTATAACCAAATTGCTAAGGAATACAAGGTAATATGATTCAATAATGGTGGTAGTGGATAAATTAACAAAGGATGCTCATTATATTCTAGTGAATCTCAATTATAAGATAACTGATATTACATACATATAGATGAAGGAAATTGCTAGGTTGCATGGAGTACCAAAATCAATTGTTTTAGATAGAGGTCCAAAGTTTATTTCAAAATTTTGAATAGGGTTATTTTATTAAAGTATTTTGTACAAATTTGAACTTTAGCATTGCATATAATCTGAAATCAAATGGGAAATTATAGAGATTTAATCAAATAATTAAAGACATGTTGAGAATTTTTGTGATGGATAAACCATTTAAGTGGGAATATTACTTGCATTTCGTTGAATTTTCCTTTTATAATTGTACCAAACTTCATTGAAGATGATTCTATTTGAAGCTTTGTATGGAAGATGGTGCAATAATCTAATAAGTTGGGACAACATAGTAGAAAATTTAGTACTTGGCAAAAAATATCTCAAGGAAATAGAAGAGAAGAGTGTTAAAGTTAAGTGGAATTTGAAACAAGTCTAAGATGGAAAAAATAGTTATTCAAACAAGAACAAGATAACCAGACAATTTAAAGTGGGAGAGCATATTCTTTTAAAAGTGAAACCAAATAAAATCTCATTGAAGCTAGGTAGTTGTAGTAAGTTGGCAGCCATATATTGTTGTACATTTTAATATATTGGACAATATGGGATCAACTACATACATTATTGCATTTCCTACTTTCATGAAAGTGCATAATATATTTCATGTGTCTTTTTTTGAAAAAAGTATGTACATGATTCTAACCATGTGATTAATTTGAATTTGATTTGGGTGGATCAAAAAGGATACTTCCTGGTACATCTAGTGATTATAATGAACAAGAAGGTCGTGGTGCTATGGACCAAAGTCATAGGGTAGGTAAAATTTTAGTGGATATGCCACAAACTCAAAGAAGTGACGTGGGAGCTGGAAGACACTATGTGGGAAGGATACATGTATTTGTTTTGAAATTCTTATGTAAACTTTGTGTGTGTGTACACTTGTATGGTGTTGAGCATTGAGAATAGCAATAAAATAAGGGGGAGGGGAATGTAATATCTTGGTTTTAACCTTATTTTCATAATGTACAGTGTACATTATGAAAGACCATAGATCCTAGTTGTGTAATGGTTTTGAATATTTATAATAATATCATCACTAATTATAGAAAGACAAGGGCAATAGTATAGGATGTTATGATCTTGTGAGACGGGTGTAGCTAGAGAGGATAAAATTTTTGGTTTAAATTTTCACTATACCCATTTTTAGAAATTAAAGGAAATTTGGCTATGTGATCCTCTTGAGTGAGTCAATGTGGCATCTTGCGATAATTCATATTTAACCATACCTTTTTGGTTGTTTGAGGGGAAATTAATCCATTCTTCATTTTCATTTTGTTGTTCTTGCTTCTTGGCGAGAAAAGAGTTTTATGAAAAAGAGTCATTGTTGTGGTTGGAGGTTAACATTTATTATTTTCTAGTTGAGAAGCTTGTGTGCTCTAATGCCTTGGTATTGTCAAAAATCTTGTCTGTAGGTTGAGAGTCTCCACTGATTCCAACAATGATATTTCCTGAGTAGTAGCAATGGAGCCCTAGAGAGAAATGGAAGATCCTAAGGGAATACATTGTAGGGAAAGGGATTCCTTTACTTGGGTTATGCAGGTTAAAGTGGAAAACAACTAGATGTTGAGATTGTGAGTATATTTGGTAGTTGTGACTATTGTGTAGAATGCGTGAAGAGAGAAATCTTGAGAGCTAACTTCCTATGAAAGATAGAGTTGTCCTAGGCACCCATCCTTGTGGTATCATAGCCTCAACTTAAGATTGGCTTATTGTAGAGAGTGATTGTGAAAAAAAGTGTACAACTAAGTGAAATTCCTAGCCTTTGTAGCTAGTTAGTGAATCTTTCATTAAAATATAAGTACTTTCTATGTTCCTGCATATTTATACCTTGATGTGTTATTTAATGGTTACCTATATTTCATATGATGTGTATGTTCCTAATTAATTGTACCACATAATTAATTATATTTATTGGCATTTGGATGATATTGTTGGTAGCATGCATGGTTTTTTTTAATTTCTTGTTTTAAAGGAATGGTCATAGAGCTTAAATGTTTCCAAGGAATGAGGATTTTGACTACCCTGGCATGGGTACATTATAGTTGTGTGTCTTGGATGCATCATAGGCTTGCTTCTTAGATGCATTCCTATGGTTCCTATTAGAGTGTTGAGAAGACGAAGAAGAATAACTATCAGCAGAGGATGAATAGGGGAGGTCAAGAGGCTTTCCTCTTCCACCTTCATGATTTCCCCAGGCATGACCATTTGGTCCTTTCTTCTCAGGCTTGATTGCCTTCTCATATTTTGCAAACAAATTTTCAACTTTCTCTGTCGCAGTGAAGAAGATCTTGTGATAATTTCGCTCTTCCTCCATTTGAGCTTCCTCATCTACCAAGTTCCATATTCGTATTGCATGCCCCACTTCGGTATCAAAGGATTTGAGTTTTCCTTCTCCTCTTTGGAGCTTGTTCCTGGTTAGCATTCACTCATTCAACCCACATCAAGAAGATATACTCTAATACCGAACTTGATCCAAATATTTTACTTCAATGATGCATACAAATTTTCACATAAAATAGCATGTAACCAAGTGATGTAAACACATAAAATAAGCGTAATTCAAAATCAATAATGAGATCAAAGGCACAAAAAAAACTTGATAACAGAGTTCACCTGATGTGGGCTATGTCTTCGGGCCCTAGTCAATGTGGGGAGGCCTCTTTCATTAATTGGTAGTGAAATAAAATTACAAGAACAAAATGACACCTTATACCTCCACTTCCCGGGATGGCCTGAAGATGTGGACCTATACTGGAGAAACAGGCTACACGGTTGGATTCCTGGTGAAAAATCAAGAAAAATGACTATAAAGTCGACCCCTTTCTGACACTATGACTTTTGGACCCCTAGGGAATCTTTTAGATTCTTTCAACATGAAAAAAGATACCCCTGCATCATGGTTCTTCTCCCAGAACCTTGCATCAGGGTTCCATCCTCCTGGTTTCGCACATCGTTCCGCTGTTGGACCGACCGATCTCTACCTCTTCTCCCCCTCGAATGGAAAAATCTGGAGTTTAAATGGCATAGCATCGACGCATATCCCAACGGATCCATCGAGCAAGTTGATTGGCACTTGGAATAGCACTATCTGGGGTTCCAACCCCACTGACCCCCCATATATATCCAACACGTTTGTTTTGACTGTTGATGTTTTTAGTTTTGTGGTGTCTGACAGTTATGGGGCTGCTGTTGGTGGGCTTGCCAACCAACTGGTGTGGGTTCGACACTCGTCGGTCCCTCATTTCACGACGGTTGTTCAACAACATAACATATATAACATGTGGCTCGATCCATTTGACCTTTGTGTGGTTTGCAAACCATTTTGGAGTCATAACATATGGTAATATATGCCAAAGTGGGTTTTTGATACCTAATTTTTAATACATATGTTGCACCATATTATTAACTGGTTATATAATAACCATATATATATATATATATATATATATAATATATAATATATATAATATATATATTGTGTTGTCTTTTGTGCAAGGCCGAAGAAAAATACTAGCGCGACACGGGTCAATGACTAATTGGCCATTTGGTTGCCACATAGGCAGAATAGGTCCCCATGTTTCCTTATGACTTGCAAACTTTTGACGATGATATGATAGTCATACAATCATCGATCAAGGTGTCATTCATGCCACTGGGTTCATAATGACGAGTTCTTCATGGTGTCATTATAGCCAAGGTTCGAGAATTTCAAAATTTGAGCCTTTGAAGATCCTCCTAGATTAATATGTTGGAAAGAAACCAAGCCATCTTTGAAGACAAGGCTGCTTTTGTAACGGTGGTTTTTATTCAAAGCATAATCGTTGGAAAATTTTTTCCTTGTCTACAACTTGCTTTACCTTATCATCATCCCTATGGAATAAAAATTTAGACAAATACTCCTTGGTAATTCTTTGATGGGGGGACACAAGGGACCATCTCTCTAGGATGGGTGGGAAAATTTCTCAATCTACCTCAAACATCATCCATATCCTTCTCTACAAATACTAGTCCTACTTCAAACAATTATGTTGAACATTTTGCTCTAGGGTTATTGCTTTAGATCACTATCTCATAGGAAATCTCCCCCATTCATGTTTATGGGGAATCTCAAAATGTCATTATTTTCATAAAAGAAGCTGAAAAAATCCACAATTATATTCTCTCTCCAATTCTTGAGAAAATATAATGACATATTTCTCATTTTCCTCAGATCTCCTTTAATCACATTTATAGGAAAAGAAAAGAAACAACAGATAACCTGTTGAAGACTATATTGGATTTGGACAAAGGCACATTGGAAATCATAGAAACTAATGAAGGCCAACAAAAAAGCATTTTCTTGACCCTTGGGTCTAAGTAATGTTTTTTGTAGTACATGGTTGTTTACTGATATTTTTCTTAAGAAACATTTTGCGTTTTTTTTAATGATATTTTGGGATGTATATGAGACTCTCGATAGGAGGGATATAAAAAGGCCATTTATATGTAACTTTTGTAAAAGATTGGAAACTACCATATTCCTCTCACACAAAAGGAAAGATTCTTTTATTTGACACAAAATTTTGATGAGGCTCAAAGCTAGTAGAATGGAAAGAGGTATCTACAATTTGTAATTTTGTTTGTTATATAAATAAAATTACAGTTTTTTTTTTGGAAAAAAAGAAGATTTAGTTCCTTCATAGGTGATGATATCTACCTTGCCTAGGTTGTGAAGAAACCTGAATTGAGTTTTTAGGGATGAAACTTCCAATATATTAGTGAAACTATGCCAATCAAGGTGCCCTAATATGAATCGATAAGACTTGCAAGATGAGATTAGAGGAAGACAAAGGAATCCCTATAGAGGTTTTGGAGATCATAAGTACAAGCAACTATGTGGGATTGAGAGAGGTGAAAGGAGATCAATACTTAACTAATGTGGGTACTTGAAAATTAGGATTTTCAAAGATAAAGAGCATTTAAGATTCCAAGATATTTTGCAAAGAAGAATATAAATGGATACATAGGAAAAATATTATATCAAGGCATAAAAGAATGTTGAATTAGTTATTAGGGTGCTTGAGCCTTATGATAGCCTCATACCACACCCTTTTACTATGTGCCATGGGTTCAATGTAATAGTATCCTGACTTTTCAAGCCCCAAAACCGCCCATGTTATGCAAATCACATATTAATAGTCATAGTACCAATAGAATCCAAGGAATGGTTAGCACCAAATGATCAAGAAGGTTTAGGGCTTTGACCCAAGTTGAATCCATCCATAGTTAGTCCCAAATTGGTTTGGGTGGCTAAGGACTTGATTTAAGCAATACTAAGTGACTATGGATTTATATCTCATTAACTATACCAGTGAAGTTAGGGAATGCCCCAAATGGAGGTCCCACATCTAAGCTTAGAATGAAAGAGAATCCAACAAGGTGCTCCATCACATTAAAGTAGTACTTGAGAGATATCACATAATCATTAGGTGGGTCACACATGAACATGGTAACTAGGGTAGACAATATAGGCACCTTCTAGTGGGTAGGTGCATGTGAGTACCCAAGTGTGAATCTCATACACTATATTCCCCCCCTTGAATTTTTTTGTTTTTTTATCTCTCTATGAGATAGGAATAATAGAAAGTTTCAAAGGAAAGAAACAAACAACTACATTTGGGTAAATGAGTGGTTATTGTTGTGTAAGTTGATGCATTAATTTCATAAGGGAATGGGAACTATATATTGAGTTTGCATGAATTTTTGCATTCCATGAGCATCAAAGCCATAAGGGGTGCCCATCAAATTAGTATAATATCATTTAGGCAAAATACAAGAGAGAAATAGAGATCAACAAGTGAGCCACACATTTCACACAAGAGTGGCGGGATATGGGAAGAAGAAAACTTAATTATTATGTAAGAACAATAAAAAATAAACTATGAAATTATAGATCATCAAATTTTATTTATAATGTAAGCATAATAATAAATAGAACATTTAAGTAAAACATGAATTGAGTATAATAACTTGATTGTAGGAGCATCAACAACATGAAGAGGGAGTAAGAAAATGAAACCACCACTTACTTGTATGGAATGGTGTAAGTGCATGTTTGGATCAACTAGATACTTGCACCATATAGGTTAGCACCTTTCCTCGAGTATCGTAGGGAAGGTGAAACCAATTATTAAAAAGGGGTGAAGAAGAGAAAGAAGGGGTCAAACTAGGGTCAGTGCAAGCACAAAGAAAGCTAATTCCAACTATATGCCAATAGAGAAAAGGGATCCAAAGGGAGGATCCATAGCTAAAAAATACGGAATTGTAATAACAGAGGGGGCATCTTGAGAGAGAGACGAAAGAAGTAGTACCTAATCATAACTAAGGAGAGAGGTTATCTTAAGTAAGGATACACCTAATATAATGATATAAAGGGGACCCCTTTTTCAAAAACACAACCAAGGGAAAGGAATATGAGCGAAGGAAAAGGGGATAGTTTTACCGAGATGTCCAAGGGATGAGAAAAATGGAGGGGGATATATAAATCCAAGAAAGGATAAGTGAGGGGCGATATAAGGAACACTAGGTGATACTAGGGATGGCTAGAGATAATGAAAATTGGCCCATGTTAGCATCAAAAAGGCGTAATCAAGAATGAGGACTCAGAAAACTTGAGAAATTCATGTTAAAACATGAAATCCTTCTAAAAATAGAAAATGTCTCCTTGGGCAACTAACAAAATGATGAGGAAGAGAAAGAAAAGGGAACGATAGGAAGAGGAGGGAGGATCCTAAGTAGATAAACATAGAGGAAAAGGGGGAGGAAGAGAAGGATAAAGTGATCCAAAATATCTTAGAGGAGTCACAACCTATAGGTAAGTGTGGATAGTTGAAGGTAAAGCAAGAAATATGAGGATCCTAGAGGTTAAACCATCATCATGTTTAAGGTGTTCTATAGATGAATTGGCTTCCTAGTATTAAAAGTTCATGTTGAGAAATACTATAAGATAATAATTAGGGGATTTATGAAACATGCCATCCCATACTTGTGATGGAGGGACTACCACAAATTCTTCGGTGTAGTCTTGGGTTAGGGGAAGGTGTAGTGTCAATACTATGAGGAGAAAATTATATTAAGGAAGTGTCAAGTTGAGATGTCTTAACTTGTTTATAGTTTGCATTATTTTGAGGTGAGAACTTGGATTGGGGGAAGTTAGGTAGAGATTTCCAACAAGATACTATAATTGCAAATCAAATTTAGTATAAGAAAAATACACTTTGAACAAGTTGAAAAAAAAATAAAGTACCAATTTACTTCCAAGAACCATATCTCCTTGCTTAGGGCTTAGAATGGGGCATGGAAGTAGTGAACAAAAAGATATTGAACCATGCAATCTGCCTCATAGAGTCAAAATTGAAATCTAGGAATAATAATATTTAGGGAACTAATTGAAAGATTCTTGTATCACTATAGGGGAAAATTGGAAAAATGGGGCAAAAATTAAGCATACATTATGTGTAGTTCGCAACTCATATTTATGCATATGGATAGCTAATGGAAAGCTAATGAAATATTGGAATCCAATGGTCAACCCAGACTTTTAGTTTAAGTAACAAAAATTCTGAAGAAGTAAAAAAAAAAACTACTAAAGTCTTTGAAGAGAAAATAAATCATGCATATGATTTCCCAAATTTATAAATGTTTGTTTTTATCTAACAAAAAAGTAATTGTATGCACATTTTGTAGAAGCAGGGTATCAACAACACAATATCATATTATAATTATAAACTAGAGATATAGAGGAAGAATAAAGAATTTACAATCATAAGGTGGAAGTTGAAGGCCTAGAAATTAGTTTAGGTAATGCAAAAGATAAAATCTAATAGGCATAAAAAAGTTGAGTGGAACCGACTGAATTGGTGGTAGGGACTAAGAGGAGTTTGAGGGTAGAAGTATAATGCTATAAGTTAACAATGAAATAATATGAAGGGAATAAATAGATTAGAATGAAATAAACACTCAACTATTGCATAGCCTAAATCAATTGCAAAGACAAATGAAAAATGGGTCAAGCTCAAGACATGAAGAAGGAAAATCTCGTACAAAAGGGAATCACTACATAGAATCCAAACTCTCAACAAGTGTTATAACATCCTAGATATTATATCATCATCCACCCACTCATTCATCTCGGAAGAAGTATCCATTGGATGATTCTATGATTCTAAGAATAATCCTCAAAGGTTTCTTGTTAAACATTAAAAAAAACACATGAATGGGAAATCTTGTAAGTTGAGCTTAGGAAGTTGTTGAGAATGCTCCTTATCTCATTATCACACTATATTAACATGGAGTTTTACCTCTAATCATGTTACATGTATTCTCGATGATGGTGTGCACATAATCACAATTTTCTTATGTAGTCTAAAGTTGCACGTTTATAACATATATCGTGTGGTTATCTTTTAACGCATGCATATTATACTCATCAATGCACTGTTTAATATACTCCCTTCCTTCGTGTGATTTTAAAGTTGCCTCCATCGAATTCTATTAATGTGGCCTTTGTGGATTGTGATAGTTATACTCTTATAATATTTGTGGCCGCACTTTGTCATAGCCTTCATTGATGGCAACTTCAAATATTATCATTTAGCATATGCGTGTCTTTGGACATGATATTATCGCACGCATTTAACATTACCTCCCTTGCCAGCTTTTGCATTCGTCAAATTATTCCATCATACTTTACCACACCATAATTGTGACTGGGTTGTTTCTTGGCATATTATCATAGTCTTTGCTTGAGCGCATTGTGTTAAAATTTCCTTTATCACACTATATGGTCAGCTCTTATTGTTGTCTTCTTGGTATTCTTCGAGCCTTTGGCAGTGTTAATATATGACCTTTTGCATTGTCAAATCTTTGACTTGCTTGCGATCCTTTTAACCTTTATGCTTTAATAATGGGTCTTATTACATGTGCAGCCTTTTGACATAATATCTGTTATGTGCATTTTAATATATTCCTTTTCACATGAATTGTTGCATACATTCTCGTTATATAACTCACTTCAATTTCAGTCTTTTAACATTTAGTTATAATGGCCTTTAGTGTAATATTGCACTACAGTATTTAATATTTTCCTCATCGCACCTTTAAATATAGCCTTCACATGTGTTGATATATAGGATTTTGAAGTATTAATATCACCTTTGTGCCAATTTGAATTTGATTGTGCATATGTAGAAAATTCAAGTATCTTGGTTGTCATTAATGACTTAAATACTTTTGTATTGGTGTGTTTTCCTATTTTGTTAGCATATCATCAAGTTATTTATAGCATTATTTGGTACATTTTCCATTGCATATTTTGAACCTGATCTCCCTTGCTTACCTTGTATGCCACAATATAATATAAAATAGTGAGATTTTATGACTAAAAATGAGTGTTCATAGATTTTGGTGTTAAAATTTTGAATGTACAATAGATAAGGGGTTGTAATCATAATCTAATTGAGTTTTGTAAAGTCCAAAAGAAACTTTTAAATAACTTTACAAATGTAAATGATAAAAATGCTTCAAAGATATTTCTCGAAACCAACTTAGGTGATTGAATGACCAAACCAACTTAAGACATAGATATAACCAAGGAAACCTTGAAAAGAAGAGGGGGGCCTAAAATTTGGGTATTAGGCTGAAAATTTTGGGTGTTGTTGTGGCAGTTACAACAAATGGCAACAGACTCGTAGAATCAACACCTCTGCCTTAGTCCCTTCAATAGATTGAGTCCTAAAATAATTCAAGGAAGTATTGAACTAGGTACTGTGGATACGACTTGAGTTACTTGACCTTACAAATATGTCATGTATCCATTCCATAGTTAGGTCATGTTAATCTTAAAACACTACATCAAGAGTTCACATGTGTTAGTCTTCAACAATAATATAGAGAACACAACAGAAGATTTATGGTGTTCAAAATTTAAAGTGAGTTTCTATGTTTCTTCACTACTAGCAAGCCTATTCAGTACCACGATGGAGTCACTCAAGAAATCACGATCATTGTTTTGCTGCCAATAGGCCTGTTCAACACCTTGGTGAAGTTGCTTGCATTACCTCTTTGCGCACAAAGTATTTCTCATTCCTTTACCCTTTTATTTTATTATTTTTCTTTTGCATGCAATTCGACAATTTATTGAGGCGTTCATTGTGCCAAGGAAGAAGCAGGTTCATGATTTATCATATGGGCAAGAGAGGTTGTTTCTTGTTTGAAAAATGTTAATTTTTGTAACATCAGATGTGTTCTAGTCTCAAAACTTTGCGGAGAGGCTAGAATAAATGAGTTCTCCATAGCCTAGAAATCATTTATGGAAATTCCACCTAGAAGTGTTTGAATTAGATTATTATCATATTTTTAAATATTTCCTAAATTTAAACTTAGGAAAAGGGGTTAATTAATCAACATTAATTGAGAAATGTGTGAATCATCTAGAAACTCACACAGATCAATCCAGATATGATCTCAGCCATAAATTATGTTTTAATCTTGGTCATTGGAGTCCCAACTAGAGATTATAATAAGAGATCGATGGGTAGATGGAGAACACACACTTCAAGGGTTCGATTTCCTTAGTAGTTTGATTTCCAGAGAGAAGTAGCAGTTGCTGGAAAGCCATAGAAGGAAGCAGAGACAGTGAGGTCGGAGGAAGATTTCCAGATCCAACGAGTGAATTTGCATAGAGATAGAGATAACCACAATGAAGTTGATGCACAGTTTGCGTAGAAGCCTCTAGAGGTAGTTCGATTTTGTTGAAGAGAAGTCGATTTTCAATTCCAGAGGCCATGAAAGGGTTCAAAAAGGTCGAGGAGATAATTTCTCGGGAAGATAGGAAGGCTATAGGAGCAATTGATTCAGGTTGTGTGTGGGAAGAGACTACGCAAGGGTGATGTAGGCCTACATAGACCAGTTTGGATAACTCACTTGGAGCTGTAGTCAGAGCCTGAATTTTCTTGTGGGGTGAGGAAACTTTTCATTATATTTTCAACAATATTTCTCTCTGTAGGATTGCCATATTTCAACATCTAGTTGTACTCATATTTTCTCTCACTGATGCCTAATAATAAAAACTATCAGTTGTTGCATCAATTTTCCCAAGTTGGGTTTTTCCAGGGACATTTGTCAAAAAATATCTGTGTTAATTTTTTATGTGTGTGTGCTAGTATTTTCTCAGTTTCTAGTGCTATTTTCTTCCGCAGTTTATTTGTGAAGGTTGCAGTGTGAACTGTTTGGTATTTGTCATAGCAAATAAATTGTTAAATTAATCAGTAATTAGAAAAATAATTTCCAATTTTTGTAATAGGATTTTAGTAGACTTGAAATTTTCACATGGTATCAGAGCATGAATGATCAGTCAAGAAAACATAAGCAAAAATTTGTTGTTCAGAGGGAGCAATAGAATGGGTTTCTAGGATTTGCGCAAAAGTTGGCTTAGTAGTTTGAACTATCGGGAAGAGGGTTCAATTTTTTTTCTAGTGCAGGTGGCAGGAAAATTTCGTAGAGCCTAGAAGTAGTTCCAATAGGCAATAGAAAAGCCAAAAAGCAATTCTAGTGAAGCAAATCATTATTTTTCTAAGAAGATTCCTTGGTTGAATGCAAAGGGTTTTGCAATAGTTGTAGTAGCAGAATCTGCATCGGGTGGAAAGAAAAACACACACAACGAAGGGAAAATTTCTCTCAGGGGACCTCGAGTTTCAATGGTTTGATTTTCTAGTTGCAGATTGGTTGTAGTCATGAGCATATTTTCTCACTCCAGCAGAGGGTGCGAATAAAAATTCCAACATCCAAGTAGAGGGAAAGAGGGAGTTTTTGACAAGTTTTGTTGAGATGGTCATAACTTGGCTTAGAGATCAAGATAGGTTGGAGGGAGGACACCAACTATGTCATATGGGAGGCTAGGAAGTCATTCCTTCTAAATGAACATGATCTAAAATCCTATATAGATAATGTGGTAGCAATACCCCAGGACCCTAATAAGATGAAGGATTACAAAAGAGAAATGGTGAAGGAAAAATGGATAATCTTGGATGGAGTTTGAGATCATATAGTCTCACATATATCTAGGCTAAACACGGCCATGGAGATGTGGGATAGACTTGCCACGCTATATCGGAGTTCTTCCGAGTAGTGGAACATGTTTCTCTAGGAGAAGTTGAGGAACATAAGGATGCATAAGGGTGAGGGCATAAATCGCTTCTCACTCAGATTCCAGAGGTCAGAGATCAACTAGCAGCTATTGGGGAGGCTTCCCAACCTACAGATCTTGTACGACTAGCACTAAACAATGTCTTAGAGGATTGACAGGTTTTGGTACAAAGTATATTGGGTAGAGACACATTACCAAGATGGGACAGGATGTGGGATGATATATAGCAGGAGGAGTTGAGGCATGCTCTGTTGAAGAGTACCATCATCGAAAGTAACAACAAGACCATGAAGAGTGAGAAGGAAGAGGAGAATGCAGCCCTAGAATCCAAGGGTTCTAGTCTGGGGAATGGGGAGAATAATAAGAAGAAGGACCTGTCAATGGTCAAGTGCTTTAGGTGTGGTGAGTTTGACCACTACAGTATGCAGTGTCCTCTCAGGAAGAAGGACAAGCAGGAGAAGAAAGCCCAGGCGACAACATCAACTGAGATTGACAAGTTTTCCTCCAGGTTGGAGGAAGACCTTGCAATGATGGCAACAATACCTCTAGGAGTGAGGTGGGGTGACATGGAGTTGTAGTCTAGAACTATAGAGATTGGGTAGGGTCCTTAAGGTGCCCTCCTCATGGACCATTACCTTGCTACAAGGGCTCACAATATTTAGTAGTAGAATGGATCAGTGTCAATGATGTAGTCATATTTTAGAGTGACAATTGTAGAATAGTAATAATCAGATGCTGAGGAGATTGGTGCAGTGCTGGCAGCAGTGCAGAGTGGCACAATGCAGAGTCAACAACAATGCATATTATTTAATGGATAGTGCGGTAGCTAGTAGCAGTCAGAGACTCAGGAGACAAATGCATCGTATTGAACACAATGGATTTAGTATTTTGGATGCTTCTCAATTGCAGTTGGAGAAGCAACAGATGAGAGGGAGTTGCAGTGCAGATGTATATTTGGAAGAAACACAAGATGTATAGTGCAATTTTAGACGCAATACATATGCAGTAGTTTGGTTAAAATATAGGGAGTGGAAGATGAATAAGAGGTAGCGTACTGACTAAGGGAACAACACAACAACTGAGGAAACAATGATAGTGACTGAGGAAGAAACATTTGGCTGAGGGAGAAGCACTGTGATTAAGGGAGTAGAAAAAAAATTTCTTAGAGAGTTTCCTGTCAGACATTAGCAACGTGGTAGAGGGTGGTACATAGACAGGGTGTTGTCGCAGCATGTGCAACACTAGAACATAGTCCTTGCTAAGAGGGAGTGTTAGTTTTTGTAGCATCAGATGTGTTCTAGTCTCAAAACTTTGTGGAGAGGCTAGAATACATGATTTCTATACAACCCAAAAATTATTTATGAAAATTACACCTAGAAGTGTCTCAATTAGATTATTAACCTATTTTTAAATATTTCCTAAGTCTAAACTTAGGAGAAGGGGTTAATTAATGAGTATTAATTGAGAAAGGTCTAAATCATCTAGAAACTCACAAATATCGATATAGATATGATCTCAACTAGTGATTATGTTTTAATCTTGGTTTTTGGAGTCCCAATTGGAGATTATAAGAGGAGGTTGATGGGTAGATGGAGAACACACACTTGAGGGGTTTGATTTCCTTGGCAGTTTGATTTCCAGAGAGCAACTGCAGTTGTCAAAAATCGAGAGAAGGAAGCAAAGATAGCAAGGGGCAGAGATAGTGAGGCTGGAAGAAGCTTTCCATATCTAACAAATGAATTTGCAGAGAGGCAGAGATAACCACAATGAGGTTGGCATAGTGGCTGTATAGAAGCCCCTATAGGTAGTTCGATTTTGTTGGAGAGAAGTCGAGTTTCAGTTCCAGAGACTAGGAAAGGGTTCTAGAAGTTTGGAGAGACATTTCCTCATCTAGTGGTAGACAGAACGACTACATGAGAAATAATTTCAGGCTATGCGTGGGAAGATATTGCGCAAGGGTGACACAAGCCTACGCAGATTAATTTGGACATCTCACTTGGAGCCGCAGTTAGATCCTGAATTTTCCTTTTGGCTGAGGAAAATTCCTCACTAGATTTTTTTCCAGTATTTTTCTCTATAGGATTGCCAGATTTCAACATCTAGTTGTACTCAAAGTTTCTCTCACTACAACATAATAATAAAACCCTCAGTTTCTGCACCGGTTTTCCCAAGTTACATTTTTCCGGTGACATTTGTCCAAAAATAACTGGGTTAATTTTTTATGTGTGCATGTTATTATTTTCTCAGTTTCCAGTGTTATTTTATTATGCAGTTTATTTGTGAGGTTTGTAGTGTTAATTATTTGGTATTTGTCGTAGAAGATAGATTGTTAAATTACTTAACAATTAGAAAAATATGTTATAGGTGTTGTAATAGGATTTTAAAAGAGTTGAAATTTTCATATGGTATTAGAGCATGAGTGATCAGTTGGGAAGCTTAGAAACAGAGGAAAAATTCATTGTTCATACGATGCAGTGAGACGTGTTTCTGGCATTTGCACAGAAGCTGGCTTACTAGTTCGAACTGCTGGGCAGAGGGTTCAATTTTTTTATCCAGTGCAGGTGGAAGGAAAAATTTGTAGAGCTTAGAAGTAGGTCCAACAAACAGTAGACAAATTGGAGTAGTTCTAATGAAGAAAATCAATATTTCGCTAGGCAGATTTCTTGGTTGGATGCAGAGGGTTTTGCAACAGTTGTAGTAGCAAAATTCATGTCAAGTGGAAAGAGAAAATAACACACAACAAAGGAAAAATTTCTCTGAGGGAAATTTGAGTTTCAAAGGTCTAATTTTCGGTTGCATATTAGCAGTAACCGTGAGCATATTTTCTCACTCCAGTAGGGGGTATGAATAGCGGTTCCAACAACCAAGCAGAGGGAAAGAGGGAATTTTCAAAATTTTTTGTTGAGATGGACACAACTAGGCTTAGAGATCAATATAGGTTGGAGGGAGCCTCCAACTATGTCATATGGAAGGTTAGGATGTGCTTCCTTCTAGATGAACATGGTCTAAAAGCCTATATAGATAATATGGTAGTATTACCCCAGGACCCTTATCAGCTAAAGGAGTACAGAAGAGAAATGGAAAAGGAAAAGTAGATAAACTTGGATGGAGTCCAAGATCATATATGTTAAACACACATTGGCAGCGAGAGAATATTAAGGATAAAACGTGAGAGTACATTTTTTATTATTAACAAGAGATATACATTTATAGTACATAGTTTGACCATTGGGTTCCACATCCCAAGGTCTTTTGGACTCCTTTTGTCTATTTAGCTACCACACTAACCCATTGAGGATTAGGTGTCCAACATTCCCCTCATTAATCCTGAAGAGTTATGTATGAGTCCAAGAAGAGAGCTGTAATACAAAATGTGCAAAAATGCATGGCAGCACTAGGCTGAATGTGCTCTCTGAAATGTTGGTATAAAGGGTGGTGGTTTAAGGATGACCACCAACAATGGAATGCTTAGTGCAGTTTCCAGAACTCTTCCAAAAATGGTAAGAAGTTGAAGTCTTCTGCTAGAGGAAGTGATCCTATTGTTTTGAAGAGGGAAACCTTCAACCATGAAAGGAGGGTCTCACCCCGCATAAAAGGGAGAACTTCAACCTAAAAAGGGAAGTCTCAACCTGTGATGGTTTAAGGATGACCAACAACTCTGGAATGCTTAATGCAATTCCTGGAACTCTTCCAAATCTGGCAAGAAGATGAAGTCTTCTGCTAGAGGAAGTGTTCTCAATTTTGTTCCTGGAATTCTTCCAAACTCGCAAGAAGCTCAAGTCTTTTGCTAGAGGAAGTGTCCCAGATTACCAACTGAAGGCATGTTCATGGGCATCTTTGTCTCTAGCTACAACTTTGAAACTGGTGTGGCAGGTTGTGGCTTAGGCTCGCTTGATGTAACTTTGAAGCTTGTATATGACCATCATTTCCCCCCTTGTCAAATACAACGCGAGATGATGGAGAAAAATCAACTGCAAGACTGTTCAATACTCTGGAACAAGTTCTGACATGTGATTGGAATATCTTCTTGGCTGTTGATGCTCATTGCCAAGAAGTGATCCATCCAAGATGAATCTTTGTTCTTGCAGGACGTTTGTTTCTGAAGCATCTGTGTGAAGAATGGGTGGTTTTATGACAATGCTTACATGGATGAAGATCAAAACATTGATCTTTCAAATGGCCAACTCGGTCACAATGTTGGCATTTTACAATCTGTTGTTGTTGTTGTTGCTGTGGAAGAGGGGCAGAATCTGGAATAGCTGGAGGTGAAATGTCATGAAGAACAGGTGGGGATGAATCATCCTCAACAAATCCAGCAGTTTGAAATTGAATTGGCTTGGAGTAGTTTGGAATATGAAAGTACAAGTCCTTGTCATATCCAAGACCAGTTTCATGCTTGTTTTGGACAAGCTATTCCCAGGGTTTGATGATGGGCTTGGGAAGTGCAGACTGAGTTTCTGCATCTGCATGTACAACTGCTGCTTTATGGGAGTCTGTTTCAATATTTTGAACAAAAACTGGTTCAAAATGATGACTCCTTTGTTTTAATTCTTCTTGCTGTAGCTGAGTTTCAAGATGCAAAAATTCTATCTTCTCTTGTGCATTTTGCAGACAATTTCTAATGTTAGCCAAAGAGGATTTTTTGATTTTCACTGTGTCATTAGTAATAGACTGTAACACAATTTTCAAAAACTCTAATACTTCATAAGCTTTTCCCATTTTCTCTAGTTTAAGAGTGCCAAGAAAAATGCAAAATAATGACAACAATTTTAAGCACTTGAATTCTCTAGAAAGAAATATGTAGACACTTGCAACAGGGTCGATATAAAACAATCTTGTCCCCTTTGAAATAATTCCCTTCCTCCTTAATTTAATGGCTTCATATTTCGAGTATTTGAAGGAAATTGAAAGCACTTCAAGTTAGCACACGCTGGAATTTATACATGTGTTTGTCCTTTACTATATTACGATGCCGGAAATAACAAGCAAAACACTCATAGATATGAATTGTTGTTGCAAAAAAATAGCAGACAATTTGGTGCATATAATGGTGCATATAACACTAATATCACCCCAAAAATTAAAGCAACCTTATCATTAGAACCTGTTGAGAAAAAAAAATTTGTTTGTTGCACATAAATTTATGCCCAAACTGCACAATAGGAACAAGTATATTGAACAAGCAACAACTTTAAATTGAATTGGATCTTTCAAATATTCCTTCACTTTCTCGGCAAGTGGAAAAGAATAGTCAAGTTCAATAGTGACTGCTAATACATTCTTGTAACCATTGATGATAGCATGTGGAACAACTGCAATTGTGAGATTACAGATCGCCAGAGAAAGAGTTGTACATAATCTCATAAACTGCAAATTGCTTGCTGTAGTGTGAAATGATGGTCTTCCAGAACTATTCGAACACACGCATATGCCCGGTAGTTAATTCATGCATCATATGATACTCTGTCCTCAAAATACAAATACCAAATATAGCCCAAAACAACGAACGCACAGTATATGGAGCCACACCAAAATGACCAATGCACATATATAAACCAACTCAACATTGCAATTTACAAAGGTTTCACAGTATAAATTCACCAACCACTGATATGACTACCAACTAATCACCAATCGCTGATATGACTACCAACTAAAGACACATGACTCACTACTCAACGCACATACTAGAAAACAAACTCGTCTTGTGGAAATGATATTAAAAGCTCTCAGTCACTTTGCCTTCAGTATAAGATGAGAAATACCACTAAAAGTTAGCACAATCCCTGCCCTTAGTCGAGGTGCGGAAATGAGGCCCCTATTCTGAAATCCAACGGTTAGCGTTTAAAATGTTAAACGACAACCTCAAACAGAATATGACAATGAGCCATTGAAGTTGTTGGAATAACTCAACTTTCGAGTGCCTGGACTGAGTATACCTTTTATGCGGGTGACG
The DNA here is from genome assembly GCA_000404065.3 of Pinus taeda. Taxonomy (NCBI): domain Eukaryota; kingdom Viridiplantae; phylum Streptophyta; class Pinopsida; order Pinales; family Pinaceae; genus Pinus; species Pinus taeda. The sequence continues at coordinate 191,460 of APFE031381811.1, read as the reverse complement.
GATTCGTCTTCGCTAGCAGTTGCTTTGAATACTTAAAGATCATCTTTTAGAGGCTTTGGATTATACTGAATTGATTGAAAGATTGAATAAAGGAAAAGGGAACCCCAATTCGCATGAGAAATTACAGTTGTGGGAAAGACTTAAAATTCTAAGTTTCACAAGGATTGTATGTGCGTTCTGGGCTATGACGGTGCTTAATTTATACACAAGAACTCAGCTCAACATTCTAGGGAGACATTTATTCATCAATCAAGCACGAGGGTTTGAAAATATAGAACCAGTGGATCATTCCATTGCGCTTTGTCAGTAGAAATTTATTGGTTCTGTGATTTCCTGCCTCAGTATGGTGTCACTGGTTTGATTGTACAAATGGAAAAAATAGTTGAAAACGTTTTAGAAAGAAAGCATTTAAAGGAGCACTCACGCATAGGCCATGAGCGTATATCCCATGATATGGAGCAGCGATGAAATGAACAGTCCACCCAGCGTGCCAACAATATATCCCACGATATGGACGAAGCCCAAGCTATGGGGGGGAACGACCTGGAAAAGGTGGGAACAGGTTTTGGAAGAATGTTGGTCTTGGCTTCAAGGGACCTACATTGACAAGAGGTGTCCATTCACTGGTATTGTTTCAATATGAGGGCGTATATTATCTGGAACATGTTATAGTGTGGAAGAAGTAGTGCTCTAATTATGCGGGTGATTATGAGTAGAAACAGTTAGAAAATAGGAGCAACGCTCTGATTATACCGGTCATTATGAGTAGAAACGACCAGAGAAGAGCAGAGGAGAAATGCTTTGATTATGCCAGTGATTATGAGTAGAAACGGTCAGAGAAGAGTAGAGAGCACAGAGAGCACAGAAAGGAAGAAAGGAAGATTATGCACAACTGAGGGGAGCAGAAGGCGCAGAGAGAAAATATGGCAGAAAGACTGATACAAGGAGTTACAAAGGCAGGAATACTAAAATTAGGACCTACTCATAAGGACCATAAAACAAATTGCTCAAAGAAATTATGCAGGGCAGGAATATGCCTGCTCTGATACCATGTTAAGCACACATTGGTAGCAAGAGAATCTGAAGGATAAAACATGAGAGTACATTTTTTTTATTAATAAGAGATATACATTTATAGTACATAGTTTAACTGTTGGGTTCCACATCCCAAGGTCTCTTGGACTCCTTTTGTCTATTCGGCTTCCACACTAACCCATTGAGGATTAGTGTCCAATAATATAGCCTCACATATATCTGGGAAGAACACAAAAAAGGAGATGTAGGATAGCCTTGCCATGCTATATCAGATTTCTTCCAAGCAGCGGAAGATGTTTCTCCAAGAGAAGTTGAGGAGCATAAGGATGCAGAAGGGTGAGGGGATAGATCCCTTCCTCACTTGTATTCATAAGGTCAGATATCAAATAGTAGTTGTTGGGCATGCTCCCTAACCTATAGAGATTGTATGACTAGCACTGAGCAATGTCTTGGAGGATAGGCAGGTTCTTGTCCAAAGTATTTTTAGGTAGAGACACATTACCAAGATGGGACAGGATGTGGGATGATCTATAGTAGGAGGATTTTAGGTGTTCTCTATTGAAGAGTACCATTAGTGAAAGAAGTAGCAAGACCATAAAAAGTGAGAAGGAAGAGGAGATGAAATGAGCTCAGCAATGCAAAGGAGACAAGGCTAAAGGCAACGAAATATGCATAATGCCATAAAAGAAACAAAAGTTTCCTAGAATGTTACAGCTATGTGAGGGCTAAAGCTGAGTGAGAACTAAATATGTCATGCTACGCCATGAAATGAAATGAAATGCAGGGACAAGCTACTAAATGAAACAAAGGAAAATTATATGGGAAAGACAAGGAAAGGTTTCTGTAATGAAATATAATGCAAGAAAGCAAGCTAGATGTAAATAGGAGCTATATAATGTTATGAAATCTATTCTTAAATGTAATGAAATGAAAATTAATAAACAAGAAAACAATGAGTGTAGATAAAATAATCCTAATCAATTCATGGAACTACAACTCAACCTAAACCCTAATCTAATAAAAGAAAAACAATCAGGCTCATGTGAAATTTAATTTCCAGTGAAGCCATGTGAGTTGTTCTCGACCTGCACACAGGTAGATATTAGCAATTAAGACCCATAAAAATAAATGTGAAAATGTAAGAATATTTACCTGTATATCTTGCATAAGAGATAGAAGGTCTCACCTATTGGCAGAAAGGCATACTAGAAATGGTTGCTCTAACCAAACTAGAATTATACCTTGATATACAAAATGATAAACACAAAATCCCTTAAATCCTCTCACAATTGTGCATTCATTTACATTTTCATTCACATCAAATACAATAGAAAACAAAGGGCTCTTATTAGCAGGCGATTTGGTTAGATAGGACTCTTCCAACCAATCAACAATTTAGTCATGATATTCAAAATAAATAGCTCGAAAGCCTTGAAAAAATTGCAAATATGGACATTCATTCAGAAAATTTAAGCTATGGAGAGAATATTGCGAGGAAAAAACAATCTGATCTTGTTCAGAAACCTTGTCAAGTTCATGAGGATCTGACATAAACATCAACAAGAACTAAAGTGCCTCAACTTCTTGACAAGTATCTAAACCTTTGGATGGTGAATCATCAAATTTTATTTTCTTGGTGAAATCAACAAATGTAAACAAACAACTATCATCAGATGTACTGGTGGGATAATGATTGATTGGATGGCGATTGTTGAAGGTAGTATTTTATCAGTTCGATTAGTCAACGCACAAGATTCTTCATTTGTAAAAGTTAGAGAGGAATCAACTATGGCGATTTCTTAGATAATTTGGATCAGAGAATTCTCCTCTGCACTTGTTTCATATCATATATCAATAGAATTATGGGCTGAGAAATCATTGGTTTCTTTTTTCAGAATACAAGAGCTTATTACATTGTATCTAATTATAAACAAGGCCAACAACATGGAAGTCTATGGAATTAAAGATGATTGATGGTATAGTATATTCAGAAAACCAATTATGATACAAATAATTTTGAGAACGGCCTCATAGAAGATTAAAATATTCCATTAAATAAGAATGCATTAAATTATATTAAATATCCATATCTTTCATGCTCAAATCAGGTTGAGGAATCAATTCGTTACAACACACAATTTTCACTTTAAAAAATGAATTGAACATTAGCTATCATTCGAGAGAATGCCTTGTAAAAGAAAAAAAATACTTACCTCAATAAGAGGGAGAACATATTTTATGCTAATAGGTAAACTTGTTAGGAAATATTGCTTAAGAAAAGGAGAAATAAAATCTTCAAATATAGCATGATGAACATGAAATCCCTGAGAACCTAGAAAAGGTGTTCATCCATCCACATTATTTCTCATATTGAGCACAAGAGAAATAGAAGAATTTAATAGAAAGGAATCATACAGTTAATCAACGATCTTATCTTAATGTTTGAAAAGGACAAGTTGGAAGCATTGAAAACATTTTAAAAGTGAGCTTATATCCAGTGATAATGTGCTAAGAAGACAATCTCTTGAAGAAACCCTAATCTAACCTAGTTCAAGGATCTCATCAGGGTCGTGAGAACTTGACATAACCATCAAGGAAGGATGAAGTGGCTCACTCTCCTGATAACTCCATAAACCTTTTAATGGTAGATGATCCCATTTCATGGGCTTGGTTAGATCAATAATTGCATGAAGAAAACCATTATCCGTGATTTCAACATATCACTATTCAAGTCATATGATTCTTATGGTCTTATATCTGAAGAAGTATAGTTAAAATAGATTTCATGAACAAACTAAACTAAAGAGTTAACTCCATTCAATGACAAAGATTGCAATTCATAAGAAATATGTGTGATAATTCCATCGTTTTCGTCTTTTGAAGATGAAACTTTACTGCCTTGTGCCAAATTAAAATCTAATTTTTCAGATTAAGAATTTGGACGATTTGAATTATTTTCAACATCAGTTGATTCATTACATGCATCAAGACACAAGGGGTAGTGAGTTGAGGGGGATATTTCCGTAAGAAATTCTTCTATGATTAAATCAGTTTCTAGATCTAAATTTTGCAAATCAAAATCTTCTTGAGAAGTCAAGAAATTAACAAATCTACATGGATATCCATCATCACATATATAAGTGAGTTCATTGTCAATAGGATGACAATCACTAAGGCCTTTAATTTGATTAAGTACTTTGATTTCACCTACTTAATCATTGAGAGCGGAGAATTCTCCATTACCCATGAGTGGTGAGACATTAACCGAGATGTTATCTTGAATAACCCGAGGAGGGAAATCATCACCTACTGGGTATTGGAAGATGGAAGAGAAAAATGTGTGTCCATTCTTTTATTCCTCTATATGTGATACATTACTACCTTGTAACTTATCACTATTTGATGCAACAGAATGAGAATCAAGAGCATTTGAAGTGAAATTTGGCATAGCAGATTCATCAAGTGAATGTAGGCGCAAGGAGTTATGAGATGTGAGTAAAAGAGGATGAAAATAATCCATTAAAGAGACAATACTTTCAATCAAATCTAATTTTATATTTAAATTATTCTTAATGATGTCATTTAGAGAAATCACCGGATCAAAATTCACATTATGCTCCATGAATTATTTAGACAGTAAATGTGGTTCTAGACAAGGTCTTCGTCATTGCAAGCAAATAAAGGTGGGAGAATATCATGAAGGGATTCATGAATGGATTCTATAGGATTTTGAACAAGATTTGGTTGAATCTCATATATAGGGAGAGATGGTTCATCAATTTTATTTTTAAACTGCCCTTCCTTTGAGGAAATTATAACAACTGGTATTACAAGGAAACTTTGCTCCCTCTTATCCAAGATCTCTTCATTATTTAAATTATTGATAATGGAAATTTTAGTATTAGTACAAGAGATCACTTCATTTGGTAATGAAACTAGAGGACAATGAGATATATTAGGGGTAGAAATTTCTTCCTGTAGGGTTTAGAATTACCAATGACTCAGAAAGGTTGGGAAAACAAAATTAGGGATAACCTCTGGCTTATTTTTGATTTGAATATTATCAACATCATTGGACAAATGATTATCAAAATTCATTTCATAATAAAATTATTTTAGAGAAATGCGAACCAATCACCAAATTTTTTTATAAAAAAATTCCCAGCCCACACCCCTTTCAATAACTTCATAACAAATATGAAGAAATATATCAAAACAATATTCCAATGATTCATCTAGTTTCATCCTAAGCTTATTGATATTTTTATTCACATTTTGATAATCATACTTGTCAAAATCTTGATGAAGCTCCTTAACAACCTTCTTAAAAGAATGGATAGACGCAACTGGTGTGGTTTTGTGTCACTTCTTGATGCAACCATCAAGAGTGAGGGTGAATAGTGTGCAAGTGACATCTTCATAATCCACTTCATCATAATCACAAAATCAAAGAAACTGAAACATATGTTCTCATATAGATATTTCACCCTTGCCATTAAACATATTTTGTGACAAGTGATGAATTATTTCTGTGAGGATTATAATATTTAGTCTTTTAGAAAAACAACCCACGATAAATATTTGGGATGGAGCCATCTCAATATATAATGTTTCGATATAGGTTCCATAATATCAACTTGTCATTTGGCCCTCCTTGTAGCACCAAATCTGTCAATGATGCTCCTTATCATATTGTCACATTGTAGTAACATGGAGTTTTACCTATAATCACATGACATGCACTTTGTATTGTCTCTCTCTAATGGTGTGTGCATAATCACAATTTTCTTATGTAGCATACAATAATTTTTTTATAACATTTATTGTTGTGCTTTACCATAGCATCGCTTTCTTTCATTCAACCTTTGTTAATGGAACCACATCATTTACATAGTTTTCCATGAAATATTATGTGGCCTTCAAACACTACTTTGCATTGGTTTTTCAATTTTGGTTTGCATTCAATATAGCCTTTAATATCTCACTTCAATGCATGTATTTTCATATCCCTGTTACACAATGTATTGTTTCCTTTACAACATGTTTGTATTTTGATTACTTCAACGCATCAAGGTGATATTATTCCAATGCAAAAATTGTGTTATTACTTTAATGTTGTTGGAAAATGCAACAAGAAAGTATCAATTTGATTTTTCCTTGGTCAAATTGAGAAAATTCAAATTTCCACGTCGACAGACAACTTGGATGTAGTTAAGTTGTGTGACATGGTTTGTGTCACTTAGTTTACTCAGTAAATTCAAGTTATAGGATTTGAAGTTTAGTTAAACATGTGTGATTGCTAATTTGTAGCAATCAAGGTCAGTTATTTCAAGTTGTTTTCAATTAAAATAGTTATAATTGTTGGAGGAATTAGTGGAAGGTTAGTTGTGCAGTGAGACTTCAGTCTAACTTAGTGATCATCTAGGTTAGCCAATCAATTAGCCAAAAATAGCTAGTGCGTGTGCAAAATTCATGTTTACCAGTTGTGGTGGAGATTACAAGGCAATGCAACATTAGTTTTAGACTATGCTTAAGTGTACATGGGTTGCATGCAGTCAGATGATCAACCTTGGGAATTGTGTAATCATTTTGGAGGAAATTCCTAAATAATAAGGGCCTAATTTCCTTAGGAATTGCACAAGGAAATAGGGGCTCAAGCAGAGGCAGAAATTGACTAAGTCTGGGTCATATCTTCTTAATGAGAAGAGAGATAGGATATTCACTTGCAAGTTGAGCTCAAATTGAGCTAGCAATTGTAATACATCTCTATTCATCAGATTAATGCAAGTAGGAATAAGGGATTTTAGAAAATTTCTTTCCCTTGGAAAAAATATTGTGTGCATATGTGTTATTTCTCATTGCATGTTTGTGATGATGTTTTCAAATAGTGAATTGAATTCTTAAGAGTAGTTGAGTAGGTTTGTGTCTTTTGATTTTGATTAAAATTTTATGAGCAATTGCAAATATACACCATAATTTATACATGGTGTGAGAGCAGGATTCACATTAGAACAATAATTTCGAAGTTGTTTCTCAAGAGGTTCAAATTTGCAATTTGGTGTAGCAGGATCTCTTCAGAGTTGGGAATATGACCTTCAACAGGCTGAGACTAGAGTATGCTTTGCAAGGAAGCTCTAATTTCATTGCATGGAAGGATCGCATGGATGCGGTATTGGATGACAATGGATTTCTAGAATACATCAAGGAAGACGTTGCAAAACCACATGCATATGATGCACAAAACCTAGCCCAATGGAGAATAATCTTGGAGTGAGTACGAGATCACATGGTCTCAATTCTCCATGGGAAAGAAACTCCATTCACAATGTGGAAATCACTAACATAATTATTTGACAATAGTAGTGACCACAGGAAGTTGACACTTAAGGATAAACTTTGAAATATCAAGATGCATAAGAAAGACACTATTCCATAGTATCTGAGCAGATTTACACAGGTTTGTGATGCGATTGGTGGGGTTTGTGTTAATGTTTCAGAATATGACTTGGTAATCCTAGCCCTTATAGGCCTTCCCAAGAGCTAGCATAGCTACCAAGATTAGGTGAAAGGGAGGGAGAAACTATCGAATTGGGAACATTTATTGTCTGATTTGGTACAGGAGGAAATAAGACGAAATACCAAATATGGGACTTCATCCAAGGGCGAGGATGAAGAAAAATTTGCATTTTTTGGAAAGGGAAAGAAGGGAAAAGGGAAGAAATATCAAACCAAACCAGAATCCAGCCAAGGGGGAAAGAATAAAGATTTGTCCAAAATTAAATTCTTCAATTGTCATGAATTTAGGCACCATGCGATGAAGTGTCCACATAAAACTCGAGCAAGAAGAACTCAGGAGGAGTAGTAGGTGAAGACTCGGCTTCACAGTTCGAGGTTGACTTCCCCTGTATCGCATGCATGACCAACACAGTGATGGGGAGCGTGTGTTACTTGGACTCAGGTGCATCGTTCCACATGAAAAGGTGTATAGATTTTTTCAGTGACTTGGAGGAGAAATATCTCGAAATGCACCTCAAGCTGGGGAACGACGGAAGGTACAACATGATTGATATTAGTACAGTCACCTTTCAGAGGGAGTTGAGCTCCCCTCAGAGACTCAAGGATGTCATGTTCGTTCCAGGCCTAAAGAAAAATCTCATCTCTATTGCAGTTTTGGAAGACAGTGGTTATGGTGTGATCTTCAACAAAGGGAAAGCATTCTTGATACACATAGCCACAGGATAGGTGAAGCAGATTGGGGTTCTTCTGAAGAAATTGTATAAACTAGATGTGGAATATTGTGTTGCATTAAGCAGTAAGGTGGAGAAAGCGTAGAGTCACGATGTAGATGAACTTTGGCACAAACTACTTGGCCATTTGTATCATGGCACCTTGACGATTATGCAACAAATAACCACTAACCTTTGCAAAGGAGAACTTGAGCAACAATATGTATGCATAGGATGTACCTTGGGGAAGTATACAAAATCCAAAATGCCATGATCAGGACAACAAAGCACATATAGTCTTGGAAAGGATCCATTCTAATGAATTTGGACCTTTCTCCACAACCTCCACTTCCACACACAAATATTTTGTCATTTTTATTGATGACTTCTCAAGGAAGTGTTGGATCTTATTTATTCAGAATAAGTATGAGAAATTCTCAAAGTTTTTATAATTCAGGGCAATAGTTGAGAAAGAGACCGAAAATAAGTTGAAGGCTCTTAGGAGTGAAAATGTAAGTGTGTATGTTTCAAATGACTTCAAGGAGTTTTCTAAAAAAGAAGGCATTTGAAGAGAGCTAACAACACATGAAAACCCAAAATAGAATTGAGTAGCTAAGAGGAAGAACTTGAGCATTATGGGAGCTTCGACATCTATGCTACATGACCAAGGCCTACCACTTCATTTGTGGGCTGAGGCATGCAACATAGTAGTCTATTTATAGAACCAAAGTCCTCATTAGATTCTTGGTATGATTACACTAGAGGAGGCTTTCTTGGGGAGAAATCTAGATGTGTCACACTTCAGGACTTTTGGAGCCTTTGTTTATTGCCATGTCTCCAAGGAATCAAGGAATAAGCTTGATCTAATAGCAGAGTTGGGGTTGTTTGTAGGTTACACAAAAACTCCTCACAACTACTATGTGTACTTACCTTCCCTCAGAATGACAGTTGTGTGAAGGGACGTAAAATTTGATGAAGAGAAAGTGATGTGGTGCTCTCTTGAGAGGGAGGTTCAGATCCCACCAGAAGATGAGATTTTAGCTCCAAAGGAGGAGTGTCATGAATTTTTGGAGAAGCCACAAATAGTGGAGGAGAGAGTGGAGACATCCGCTCAAGCAAAAACATCTAGAGAAGGAAGGAAAGAAAACTAGTGAAGTTGATATACTTTTTCAGAATGCGATGGAGAATGTGGGAGCTCCTTCAAATTTGTGCAGACAGAGGAGGTCACCTAAGAGGTACGCTAGCTACATGGATTTAATGGTTGAGCTTGTAGATATAGAGCCATCCTCTTTCTAGGAAGAATTAGAGAAACTTGTATGGGTTGATTCAATGGTGGAGGAATACAAATCCATTGTAAGAACTGTGTTTGGGAAGTGATCCCAAGACCGATAAATAAATCCATTATGGATTTAGGATGGATCTTCAAGGTTAAGCATGCAACAGAAGAAAGCATAGAGAAGTATAAGGTCAGATATGTGGCCAAGGAGTACTCTAAAGTTGAGGGGATTGACTATGAGGATACATTTGCTCTTGTAGCAAGGTAGTTGTCCATTAGATCAACTCTTCCATTGGTTGTGCAGATGGGGTGGAAGATCCACTAGATGGATGTAAAAATAACATTTTTCAATGGATTTATTGAGGAGGAGGTATACATCAAGCAACTAGAAGGTTTTGAGACTTTTTATTGAGAGTCTCATGTGTCCAGACTCAAGCGAGCATTGTACGGTCTCAAACAAGCACCCTGTGCTTGGTACACCAGGGCTAACAACTATCTCATTGGTTTTGACTTCACCAAAAGTGAAGTGGATGAAATCCTATATCATATTTTGGTATAAGGTAAATTTATTATTATTGTCTTATACGTTGATGATTTTATTCTAACGTGTGATGAGCAGTTGATCAGACCTTGCAAGGAGGACCTTTCAAGGGAATAAATGAAGGACATGGGTCTCATGCACTACTTGCTCGGATTGGAATTATGGCAAGGTGATGGGGAATTGTTTGTGTCTGAAGGAAAGTATTAAAATGAGATATTATAAAGGTTTCACGTGGAGAGTTGTAAACCCATGGAGACACCTATAGTGACCAACTAGAGGAAGGAGGATTCTGCTTCAGGTGAGGAAGTTGATTCTACTATTTATCGGGAGCTAGTGGGTTCACTAATGTATCTTGTAAACACATGACTAGATTTGTGCTATGTAGTCAACTAGTTGAGCCAAGCTATGGTTAGGCCAACCAAATTACTTGGAAGGCAACAAAGAATGTTTTACAATACCTTAGAGGTACTACCTAGTATGGATATGGTACAAATGGGCAGAGGGAGTGAATTTGTGTGGCTTCACAAATGAAAATTGGGCAAGGATTCCATCTGTTTGAAAGAGTACGTCATGTGGAATTTTTAGTTTTGGGTTCGCAACAGTTTCCTGGTACAACAAGAAGCAAATATATGTGGCACTCATCTCCGCAGAGGCAGAATACATGGCTGCAAGTCAAGCAACATGTGAGGTGATATGGACGAGAAAGATACTTGGGGGACTATTTGGTCAGATGATGGATCCAACTGTGATATATTGTGACAATTAGAGTTGCATCAAACTCTCTAAGAATCTAATATTTCACGATTGATCCAAGCATATAGATATTTGTATCATCATTTATGGGACTGTGTGTAGAGGCAGATAATGTTGTTATAATACACTCCAACAAAGGAACAAGATGTCGACATTTTAATAAAGGACTTGTCAAGAGGGAAGTTCGAGTTTGATAGGTGCAGGATAGGGGTGGTTGATTTTCCCTTTCTTGCTGAGAGGGAGTGTTGAAAAATGCAGCGATAAAGTCTCAATTTGATTTTTCCTTGGTCAAATTGAGAAAATTTGAATTTCCACATCAGTAGACAACTTGGATGCAGTTAACTTGTGTGACATGGCTTGTGTCACTCAATTTACTCAGTAAATTTGAATTAGACGAGTTGGATTTCAATTAAGCATATGTGATTTCTAATTTGTAGCAATCAAGATCATTCATTTCAAGTTGTTTTCAGTTAAACTAGTTCTAATTGTTAGAGGAACTAGTGGAAGGTTAGTTGCGTAGTAAGACTTCAGTCTAATTCAGTGATCATCTAGTTAATTGATCAATCAACGCAAAATAGCTAGTGCATGTAGAGAATTCATGTTCCCCAGTTGTGGTGATGATTCTAAGGTAGTGTAACATCAGTTGTAGATTAGCCTTGAGTGTATAGGTGTTGCATGCAGTCAGATGATTAACCTTGGGAATTTCATAATCATTTTGGGGGAATTTCCTAAATAATAGGGCCTAATTTCCCCAGGAATTGCACAAGGAAATAGGGGCTCAAACAGAGGCATAAATTGACTAAGTCTGTGTTAGATATTCTTAGTGAGAAAAGAGATAGGTTATTCACTTGCAGGTTGAACCCTGTTGAGATAGTAATTGTAATACATCTATATTCATCAGATTAATGCAAGAAAGCATAGGGGTTTTTAGCAGATTGCTTTCCCCTAGAAAAATACTATGTGCATTTGTGTTATTTCTCATTGCATGTTTGTGATTGATGCTCTAAATTGTGAATTAAATTCCGTGGAGCAATAGAGTAAGATTGTTTGTTGCGATTTTGATTAAAATTTCATAAAAAGTTGCAAATCTACACCATAATTTCTACAAATCCAACATAACCATGGTATGGTTCACCAACACAACCATATGGATTTTCAAACACAATTTTATAATATTCACAACACATGGTGTATAATCTTCCCAATGGAACTTATTGTGCAACTTCAATATATTCTTCAACACAACTTAAATGGTTTCTCAACACTACCCTTTAAATAGTTTTCAACGATGCCTTATGTCAGGTGGTTATCTTTTAACGCATGCATATTATATTCATCAATGCACTATTTAATATACTCCGATTGCATGATTTTAATGATGCTTCCATCACATTATATTAATGTATCCTTTTCACATTAGATTTGAGTTAACGTTCGACAACAATGAATAGTTTAGCATGGTCTCCCATCTAGCGATCACATAGACTATCCATTGCAGATTCTTCCCTTGTAGTGCAACGTTATACTCTTATAATATTTGTCGTTGTACTTTGTCATATCCTTCATTGATCATAGACTTAAATATTATCATTTAGCATATGTGTTTCAATAGTGTTATCATGTCTTTGGACATGATCTTATCATACATATTTAACATCACCTCCCTTGCTACATTTTGAATTATTCCATCGTATTCTTACATTCGACCAAAGGCTCAATTGCATGATTTTAATGTAGTTTCAATCACAACCTCTAGCATAATTGCAATTGGGTTGTTTCTTAGCATAATATCATAGTCTTTGGTTGAGTGCATTGTGTTAAGATTGCATTTATCGAATAACATGGTCATTTTTTTTTTAAATTTGTCTTCATGGTATTCTTTGACTCTTTGGTAGTGTTAATATATGACCTTTTGCATTGTTAAATCTCAATTGCACGCGTAGCCTTTTAACCTAGTGTCCTTTATGCTTTAATGTGTTCTTATTATTTTCAATCACAACATTTGACTTGCATTGATTACACATAATCCTTTTATCGCACAAAATTTCACATAGCTCTAATTATATGTGCAGTCTTCAATGAAACTCTTGTCGCATTCTTTAAAAAATTGTAGGTCTTATTACATGCGCAACCTTTTGACATAATATTATGTGTATTTTAATATATGTCTTTTCATATGAACTGCTACATATGTTATTTTTAGATAACTCACTTGACTTGCTTTCTTTTAACATATATTTATCATGGCCTTTAGTGTAATCTTGCATTCCACTATTTAATATTTTTATTTTCACACCTTTAAATATAGCCTTTGCATGTGTTGATAGATACAATTTTGTAGTATTAATATCACCTTTGTACCAATTTGATTGTGCCCACAAAAAAAAATTCAAGTATGTTGGTCTTCATTAATGACTTAAATACTATTTGTGTGTCTCCCTGCTTCGTTAGTGTATTATCAAGTTCTTTATGGCATTATTTGGTACATTCCCTATTGCATATTTTGAACAAGATCTCCATCATTTACCCTGTATGCCAAAATATAAAATAAATTAGTAAGAATATATGACAAAAATGATTTTTCATAGGCTTGAGTGTTAAAGCTTTGAATGTGCAGTAGATAAGGGGATTAGAAGCATAATCTAATTGATATTTGCAAAGCCCAAAAGAAACTTTTAAATAAATTTGCAAATGATAAAAATGGTTCAAATATCTTTCTCAAAAGAGCAATATGTAATGCAAAGGTTGAGCTTTAAAGACTTAATCGAGCATACACAAAAAAACTTTTTCATAGAAGAAAATTAACACTCAAGCATATGAATGCTTAATGAGATTAATGCATAATTCACCTTCTAACATGATGATGCAACTAATATAAGTGAAAATGCCATGAAATTCTCATGAGGGCTTGAGCTAGGAGATGCAAATCAATGAAAAAGAACCTAGATGGAATATGTCTAGCAACACAAGAAGCATAACTTTAATTTGCAATGCATACGATGTGGATATGAAGCTTTAAAAGGGTGCAAATGAAGCAGCACCTATGAAACCCTAATGTGCTCAGAAGAATGTAAATCAAGATGAAGCAAGGTGTAACATGTAATATGTATTCTGAATGCATGAGCAACCATAGGATTTGATGGCAGTTAGATGATTGAATGATCAAGCCAACTTAAGACATGGATATGACCATGGAACCTTTAAAAGCAAAGGGGGACCCAAAATTTAGGTATTAGGATAAATTTTTTGGGTATTGTTGTAGCAACTACAACAAAAGCTTAAGTCACCTAATTTTGATGGTGAAATTAAAGAGGATATGATGTTCAAAATTGATTATTTAGAATTGTTGTCTAGGCAATCCTCTCTGCGGAAAGAGATGATCCCTCTAGCCCAATGAGCTGGACTAGCAACCCCATGTGACAATCTACTCCTAAGTTACAATCTAAATAGAAGAAGAGGAAGATGACCTACCTCATTCTGATGCTACGATATCCTCCTTTGTTGAAGTCCTCGAATTGCTTGCACCACGGGCTCGGTCCTATTGCTCACAGTGTTTTAATAACTGCACAAGAGATCAAGACACAACAAAGCATGCAAGTACAAATAGCATAATCAAAAGTAACGTACTTAACATATTAAGGAGAATTAAGATAAATGATGCATTAACATACACATTTATGGAAAATGAACCAACAGTTTTATATATTAATAGAATAAAGGAGGAAGCATACAACCAAACCTTGATGTCAATAAGCTCTCCTTGAGTGAATGTCCAAGTCCAAGCTCAAGCTCTCCAAGCACTCCTCCAAGCCAAATGAGTAGCATGTAGGCACAATCTCAGCATATGGGTGCAAATAGCTAAAGACCAACCATTTGGGAATGGTAGAGGATCAATATATAGGTAGGGAAAGGGAGTTAGGATCTATCCAAAGATAGGAGAAGACCCTCATATCAAGGAGGTAGCTCATAGGGATAAGGCCAAAAGGCCAAGTTGAGAGAAATCGACTTCATCCATGCCAAACAACCTCCATCTCGTCGTTTTGGAAGCCTCTAGATCACGAAGCTTCTTGTCCTCTTTGGGAAAATTTCCTTTTAGGGATCATCGCTGGTATCTAAGCCAAAAACATGATGGCATCATGGGGCTTGTATAGTGCAAATAGCGATCATCACGAGTTTCAGTTTCAGGGGGACAATAATGCCAAAATTACGATTTTAGAACCATTTACTTAAGGGGAAGATCAAGGCATTTTTCCATCATTGTTGTAGGGAGGATCTAAGTTGCACATATGGATTGAGTACATTGCATGATGGTCATGTTTCAGGCACTTCGGGGTATGTCACGGGGAAGTGCAGGAAGTGTGACAAAATATTGTGTATTAGATTCCCCCCTAAAGCATGAAGGCAGAACAGAGATTGATGGCTGAGATGCTTTACGAGCTTTTGCAAGGATGAGAACAAAAACTATTAGGAGACCTGCAAATCAAGGACGCATATACATATACATATTTGATATCAAAACATGAATCCATGTTATGGAAGAAACCATCTGGATAGTAAGGACTCCATAAAAGATCCACGGCATGAGTGCATCCATTTGAATGAGAAGGATCATTTGTAAATCTAAGATCCAAGGTATGGATGCAACCACCCGATATAGAAGGATCATCATAAATGTAGAGTCCTATGGTATGGTCACAGTCATCCGTACTGAAGAAACATGTGTACAATCATGAACAATACATGAGTCCATGCAACCTGAGTCATATCAGACAAAACTCAGGGTCTTGCGCTCCATCCCAACCAGATCAAAGTATGAATTCTAACATGCGAATGAATGTGACAAAGTCGAACATGCTATAAAACCACCTGATTACTGGCCAATGATGTGGATCGTTAACAGGGACAAGAGGAACTGCCAATAATGACAATGGACCTCAAGGTAAGACAGTACAATTCGTGAATGTGAAAATGAAGCTGAAGTTGAACACTCGCGGAATCATCTGATTGAAGGCCAATGATGAAAACCTATCGTCAGACATGAAGAACTTGCCATTAAGGAATGCAAGCTCTAAGGTACTGAAAGGGAGTTTCTAAGTCATGTTCCTAATAAGGATTTGAAGTCGACAGGAAGTGACCCATCGAAGAAGGGTCATGATAAGTCCCCCATCATTGACATAAAACAAGGAATAAAGTGGAACGAAATGAATAGGATCCAAGACTATAGAAAAGAGTCAGACAATGTATAGGTAATAGACTGCACTTCTCTTGAACATATCGGTGACATAACTTCGGAGTGTGGCAAAATTTGAATCAACATAGGACCAAGGGTCATAATGGAAAAGTGGAATAATCAAATGAGAGGAAAAAAGGATTACCCAATCCCGGAAGGACAAGTGACTAAGTGAGGATATCCCAAACTCGACACGAGAAACAGATGAGTGTCATGTTCAAGAGCGACATGCTGCCTATACAAGAGATGTTTCACTTTCAACTTTTCCCCCACTATTTCTAGTGAGTACCTCTTTATTTTTACACAAGCTTGAAGAGGATAGCATATGCTTGTCATATAAGTTCACCCTTCAGACGAATCCATCCTAGTAAGTTTTACGAGTCTAGGAAGGAGAAACTCGGGCTTGTCATGGTGACAAGTCTTTCGTCGTAAATTTTTTTAATGAGTCTAATGAAAGAATAACTCGATATCTTTCTCCTGTTTAGATAGTTTGAAAAAGAGACGAAAATGAAAACTCTATCATGTCCCTTTTCGTAATTTGTCCCTCGAACCCGAAAAGCTAGAAAACAATATTCAAGAGAACCTCTTGACCATGTTGACCAAGGTGTACCTTTTTCATAAATAGCCAATCCCAACCCGAAAAAGGGGTAAATGTATACTTATATGATGGCATTTCATTTACTCTTACGAGTTCGAAA
The DNA here is from genome assembly GCA_000404065.3 of Pinus taeda. NCBI lineage: Eukaryota > Viridiplantae > Streptophyta > Pinopsida > Pinales > Pinaceae > Pinus > Pinus taeda. The sequence continues at coordinate 174,701 of APFE031381811.1, read as the reverse complement.
CGACAAGTACTCAACAACTTTTTCATTTTTCGAGAGTCAGAAAAAAGCTTAAAGATGACTCTTCCTGGAGAAATGAGTGGTACAAAAGGATAGAAATTGGTTCCGGCCATGATGGAACTACTCAAAACATGTAATGGTCAATAGTCTAGCTAATAATATCACTCAATGAAGATGTTCCTCAGGCAAGGGTAGAACAACAAAGTGAAAGTGTATGATCAGCCAAAGAGATGGTGACGATGGAATGGAAAAAACAAGGTTTATCTAGAAAAGAATTGTTTGATAAAAATGGCAATCACAAGATGTAAAGTGGGAATGGTTTCATTTTTACACAAGCTTGAAACATCAAAAACTATGCTTGAGTATGCTTGAGGATGGTTTCATTTTTCACAAGCTTGAAACATGAGAAAAAACTATGCTTCGATTTGGTTTCATTTTTACACAAGCTTGAAACAAAGATAAAATATGCTTGAGATGAGTTGGCATGCCCCCATCATAATGATTCAATTCGAGGAACATGCCCCCAAAGCTTCATTTCATTCACCTAAGTGGATGGAATGAAGGTTTACTTATGAGATCAAGTGAAAGACTCGAATGGGATTTTACGAGATCTAATCAAAGACTTGAATTGGAAGGTGATTTGTTTCATTTTTTAACGAGCTTGAAACAGGAAAAGAACCATGCTCGTGACATCTTATTTCTTTTTTTAATGATCTTGACAGAAGTAAAAATAACTCTTCTCATAGGGACCTATTTCATTTTTTAATGAGGTTGGCATTTTAAAATAACTATCCTCATAGGGACCTATTTCATTTAACGAGGTTGACATAGTAAAAGAATTATCCTCATAGCTCTTGTTTCATTTTTTAACGAGTTTGACACAAGACAAGGAACTCTGCTTCACATTCCTTGTTTCATTTTTTAAGGAGCTTGACACAAGACAAGGAAATCTACTCCCCATTTGATCATAGACCAAAAGAGGCCATGGCTTCCAAGAGGTTCTCATCAGAAGGGAGAACAACACTCTGGAAGGGATACATGTCCATGGATCCAAATGAAAAATCGGGTTCCAATGACCCCAGTACATGATGTACTACATTACCTACTAGATCATCAATAGGTGTGGGCATGGAACAGGTGGCCACGTAATTAAGTTGTGGTAGGAGTGATACCGCTTGCACATAAGAGCCATTTAGGGATGATCATTTATGGGGAGTTGATTAAGGACCAATTAATGTAAGCTGATCAATGATCACAATGATTACTTCATGCAGGAAACACATTACTTGAAAGAGAGAAGATACAAGAGCTCCCATGACATAAACATAGTCATGACCAAGGAGTAGATTAAAATCCAATGGACCTTGGACAACCATCACGTCTATATAGATAGTATTTCCTCCCAAAGTAATAGGTAACTTAAGAAGGATCCTCTGTTAAAATATAATAGATTCTGGGTGACGGGGACAAGCTGAGGAGAACCTAAAGCTTGCCAAGAATTTGAGGAAAAAATGCTAATGGATGCGCCCTCATCTATGATTGTGTTAGGTATGGCCATATGGTAAGCCTGTGCTGTAATCTAGAAAGGCACATAATATAGAAGATGATATCCCGCCAATCGACTCTAATAAAAAGAAGTGAATAAACTACTCGGAGGGGGGGTCATAAGGATGTGAGAGTTTCTCTCTTACTCGATGGGAATAGGAGAAATTCTCTCATGCACCTCGGGAACAAGAGGATTTACCTCAATTTCATTCGAAACTGGAGAAACCAGAAGAACCTAAGAAGTATGAGGTTCAATATCTACCAGAAAGTTATAGTTAACTAATGGCGGAAACAAGTCTACTATTTTCTCGACCAATGGTTGGTTGAGAATATACTCATGAGACTCACTTTCAGAGAGAGCGGGGTTGAACAAAGATGGCTTTTGATCCATCACTTGATCAACTAGCGAAAGATCAAGGGAAAGCTTCTGATAACCAACTGGAAAACAAGCTTTAGAAGCTGTAAGGTTTTCCAACTCTTTGGAAGTGTCATCGATAAGAGGACAAAGGTGAATAGGATGATTAACTTCACACAACTTACAAAGAAATTTGACTTTTCCCTTTTTCCCATGAGCTTTACTGCTACTAGTCGAGGGTTTATCACCAATATGATCTCTAGAGGCTGGTGAAAAAGGTTGATTTGAACCTGTGGACCACACTTCTAAGACCTTAGGAATACCATGACAATTCTGAAGAAGGTGGTCACCCTTCCATAACATGCAAGGGAATTTTACTTTGCTAGGCTCGTTGGAAGATTTTTCTTCATTAGTTGCATTTGTGAAAATAGTTGTTTGGTTGCCCCATTTCTTATTTTGCTTCTTCTTCTTCTTAGCCTCCTAGTTACCAGAATCCAGACTTTCACCAGGTGAAGAGGAAGAGCAGGGTGAATGAGAAGGATCATTTGTAAATCTAAGATCCAAGGTATGGATGCAACCACCCGATATAGAAGGATCATCATAAATGTAAAGTCCCATGGTATGGTCACAATCATCTGTACTGAAGAAACATGTGTACAATCATGAACAATACATGAGTCCATGCAACCTGAGTCATATCAGACAAAACTCAGGGTCTTGCGCTCCATCCCATCTAGATCAAAGTATGAATTCTAACATGTGAATGAATGTGACGAAGTCAAACATGCTATAAAACCAGTTGATTACCAACCAATTATGTGGATCATTAACAGGGACGAGAGGAACCACCAATAATGAAAATTGACCTCAAGGTAAGACAGTACAATCAATGAATGTGAAAATGAAGTTGAAGTTGAACACTCATGGAATCATCTGATTGAAGGCCAATGATGAAAACCTATCGTCAAACACGAAGAACTTTCCATTAAGTAATGCAAGCCCTAAGGTACTGAAAGGGAGTTTCTAAGTCATGTTCCTAATAAGGAGTTGAATTCGACAAGAAGTGACCCATCGAAGAAGGGTCATGATAAGTCCCCCATCATCGACATGAAACAAGGAATAAAGTGGAATGAAATGAGTAGGATCCAAGACTGTAGAAAAGAGTTAGAGAATTTATAGGTAATAGACTGCACTTCTCTTGAACATATCGACGACATGACTCCGAAGTGTGGCAAAATTTGACTCAACATAGGACCAAGGGTCATAATGATTAAGTGGAATAATCAAATGAGAGGAAAAATGGATTACCCAAACTTAGAAGAACATGTGACTAAGTGAGGATATCCCAAACCCGACATGAGAAACAGATGAGTGTCATGTTCAAGAGTTACATGCTGCCTATACAAGAGATGTTTCACTTTCACTTTTTCCCCCACTATTTCTAGTGAGTACCTCTTTATTTTTACACAAGTTTGAAGAGGATAGCATATGCTTGTCATATACGTTCACCCTTCAAATGAATCCATCCTAGTAAGTTTTACGAGTCCTAGGAAGGAGAAACTCAGGTTTGTCATGGTGAAAAGTCTTTTGTCGTAAGAAATTTTAACGAGTTTGACGAAAGAATAATTAGATATCTTTCTCATGTTTATATAGTATGAAAAAGAGATGAAAATGAAAACTCTTTCATGTCCCTTTTCGTAATTTGTCCCTCGAACCCGAAAAGCTAGAAAACAATATTCAAGAGAACCTCTTGACCATGTTGACCAAGGTGTACCTTTTTCATAAATAGTCAATCCCAGCCCGAAAAAGGGGTAAACGTATACTTATATGATGTCATTTCATTTACTTTTACGAGTTTGAAATGAAAAGTACTCGACAACCTTTTCATTTTTTGAGAGTTAGAGAAAATCTTAAAGATGACTCTTCTTGGAGAAACAAGTGGTATAAAAGGATAGAAATTGGTTTCGGTCATGATGGAACTACTCAAAACATGTAATGGTCAAGAGTCTAGCTAATAAGATCACTCATTGTAGATGTTCCTTAGGCAAGGGTAGAATAACCAAGTGAAAGTGTATGATTAGCCAAAGAGATGGTGATGATGGAATGGAAAAAACAAGGCTCATCTGGAAACACTTGTTTGATAAAAATGGCAATTACAAGATGTAAACTGGGAATGGTCTCATTTTTACACAAGCTTGAAACAACATAAAATATGCTTGAGTATACTTGAGGATGGTTTCATTTTCCACAAGCTTGAAACATGAGAAAAAACTATGCTTCAATTTGGTTTCATTTTTACACAAGCTTGAAACAAAGATAAAATATGCTTGAGATGAGTTGGCATGCCCCCATCATAATGACTCAATTCGAGGAACATGCCCCCCAAGCTTCATTTCATTCACCTAAGTGGATGGAATGAAGGTTCACTTATGAGATCAAGTGAAAGACTCGAATGGGATTTTATGAGATCTAATCAAAGACTTGAATTGGAAGGGGATTTGTTTCATTTTTTAATGAGCTTGACACAGGAAAAGAACCATGCTCATGACATCTTGTTTCATTTTTTAATGATCTTGACAAAAGTAAAATAACTCTTCTCATAGGGACCTATTTCATTTTTTAATGAGGTTGGCATTTTAAAATAACTATCCTCATAGGGACCTATTTCATTTAATGAGGTTGACATAGTAAAAGAACTATCCTCATAGATCTTGTTTCATTTTTTAACGAGTTTGACACAAGACAAGGAACTCTACTCCATATCCCTTGTTTCATTTTTTAAGGAGCTTGACACAAGACAAGGAACTCTGCTCCCCATTTGATCATAGACCAAAAGAGGCCATGGCTTCCAGGAGGTTCTCATCAGAAGGGAGAATAACACTCTGGAAGGGATACATGTCCATGGATTCAAATAAAAAGTCGGACTCCAATGCCCCTAGTACATGATGTATTACATTACATACTAGATCATCAATAGATGTGGGCATGGAACAGGTGGCCACGTAATTAACCTGTGGCAGGGGTGATACCGCTTGCACATAAGAGCCATTTAAGGATGATCATTTATGGGGAGTTGATTCAGGACCAATGAATGTAAGCTGATCAATGATCACAATGATTACTTCATGCAGGAAACACATTACTTGAAGGAGAGAAGATACAAGAGCTCCCATGGCGTAAACATAGTTACGACCAAGGAGTAGATTAAAATCCAACAGACCTTGGACAACCATCACATCTATATATACAATCTTTCCTCCAAAAATAATAGGTAACTTAGGAAGGATCCTCTGTTGAAATCTAACAGATTTTGGGTAACGGGGACAAGCTGAGGAGAACCTAAAGCTTGCCAATAAGTTGAGGAAAAAATGGATGCACCCTCGTCTATGACTATGTTAGGTATGACCATATGGTAAGCCTGTACTGTAATCTGGAAAGGCACATAATATAGAAGATGATATCCTGCCAATCGACTCTAATAAAAAGAAGTGACTTAACTACTCGAAGGGGGGGTCATAAGGATGTGAGAGTTTCCCTCTTGCTCGACGGGAATAGGAGAAATTCTCTCATGCACCTCAGGAACATGAGGATTTACCTCAATTTCATTCGAAACTGGAGAAACTAGAATACCTAAGAAGTATGAGGTTCAATATCTACCGGAAAGGTACGGTTAACTGAAGGCAGAACTAAGTCTACTATTTTCTCGACCAATGGTTGGTCGAGAACAGACTCACGCGACTCACTTTCAGAGAGAGTGGGGTTGACAAAAGAGGGATTTTGATCAATCACTTGATCAACTAGCGAAAGATCAAGGGAAAGCTTCTGATAACCAACTAGAAAACAATCTTGAGAAGCTGTAAGGTTTTCCAACTCTTTGGAAGTGTCATCCATAAGAGGACAAAGGTGAATAGGATGATTACCTTCACACAACTTACAAGGAAATTTGACTTTTCCCTTTTTCCAATGAGCTTTACTGTTAATAGTTGAGGGTTTATCACCAATATGATCTCCAGAGGCTGGTGAAAAAGGTTGATTTGAACCTGTGGAACACACTTCTAAGACCTTGGGAATACCAAGACAATTCTGAAGAAGGTGTTCACGCTTACATAACATGCAAGGGAATTTTACTTTCTTGGGCTGGTTGGAAGATTTTTTTTCTTTAGTTGCATTGGTAAAAATAGTTGTTTGGTTGCCCCCTTTCTTATTTTTCTTCTGCTTCTTCATCCTCTTCTTCTTCTTAGCCTCCTAGTTACCAAAATCCAGACTTTCACCAGGTGAAGAGGAAGAGCGGGGTGAAGAAACAAGCGAAGAAGGCGAGGGATCAACTTAGGAAAGTGTCTAGTAGATTGTCATGTAAGTTGTTAGTCCCACTCATTGGGCTAGAGGGATTGTCTCTGTCGCTAGTGGAGTCGCCATTTTGTTGTTTTAGCAATCCTCTCTGCAGATAGAGACGATCCCTCTAGCCTAATGAGTGGGACTATCAACCTACATGACAATCTACTAGACACTTTCCTAAGTTACAATTGAAATAGAAGGAGAGGAAGATGGCCTACCTCATTCTAATGCTACGATGCCCTCCTTTGTTGAAGTCCTTGAAGTGCTTGTGCCACGAGCTCAGTCCTACTGCTCACAATGTTTTAATGCCTACACAAGAGATCAAGACACAACAAAGCATGCAAGTACAAATAGCATAATCAAAAGTAACCTACTTAATAGATCAAGGAGCATTAAGATAAATGATGCATTAACATACACATTTATGGAAAATTAACTAGTAGTTGTATATATTAATAGAATAAAGGAGGAATCGTACAACCAAGCCTTGATGTCAATAAGCTCTCCTTGAGCGAATATCCAATCCAAGCTCAAGCTCTCCAAGAACTCCTTCTCCAAGCCAAATGAGTAGCATGTAGGCACAATCTCAGCATAAGGGTGAAAATATCCAAAGACCGACCATTTGGGAATGGGAGAGGATGAATATATAGGCAGGGAAGGGGAGTTACAGTCTCTCAAAAGATAGGAGAAGGTCCTCATCTCAAAGAGGTAGCTCATAGGGATAAGACCAAAAAGCCAAGTTGAGAGAACTTGACCTCATCCAGGCCAAAAAACCTCTAGTTCATCGTTCCGGAAGCCTCTATATCACGAAGCTTCTTTTCCTCTTTGGTAAAATTTCCTTTTAGGGATCACCACTAGTATCCAAGGCAAAATAGCGATGGCATCATGGGGCTATTATAGTGCAACTAGCGACCATCACATTTTTCAGTGTCAGGGGGACATTGATGCCAAAATTAGGGTTTTAGAGCCATTTCCTTCAGGGGAATATCAAGGCATTTTTCCATCATTGTTGTAGGGAGGATCTGAGCTGCATATCTAGATGAGTACATTGCATGATGGTCATGTTTAGGGAAATTTAAGGTATGGCACGGGGAAGTGTAGGAAGTGTGACAAAACACTGTGTAACATGAATTAGAAAGTATCTTCAATTTCATAAATACTCATCTAACTTAGCTGTTAGAGTAGCCATAGGCCATTTGCAAGGAAAAAATTCTATGTGGTGGGGTCAATTGAAGAAAATCAAGAACATTGATGAGAAAAGAGATTCTTTGAAGTAGTTCAAGAAATACTTCCATTACCAGTATCTTTAAAAACACTACTATGATAAAAAGTTGCAAGAATTATTTGAACTCAAGTTGGGAAGAATGATCATGGAAAAATATGGAAAAAAATTCTTCAAGATATTGAGGTATGTGTCCTTTATCAGGGAGGAGAAAGTGAAAATTTAGAGATTCTTATGTCATTTGCTATATTTTTATAAAGACAATATTCAATTTGACGAGCCTAGGACTTTGGATGAAACTGTTATAAAGGCTAAGAACTTGTATGAGAAAAACAAAGGTAAAGAGACTTTTTAGAAATCTTGGAGAGATAAAAAAAAAGAGAAAATTTAGATTATAGGAAGAAGGGCTTCAAAATACCTTTCATAAGGAATAATATTGAAAAATATTAACAAAATCAACATGCTCAAGCTGAAGGCAAAATGGAAGACTACCACCACTCAAATGTTGGGGATGTAAAGGAGATAATTTGTATAGAGATTTCACTCATATAGGTGGAAAGATGAGGACTTTACATAACATTCAAGAGGATACAATAGTGAAATACATAGGCAAAAAATATTCCAAGAATATATGTAACCCTAGAGGATCAAGAGGTAGAGCATCAACCCAATATGATTGGGGTAGAAGGTAAGATTATAATTCTACCTATTGATATCTTACTTGATTCAAGATAAAGCCATAGATTCGTTGATCCCAAAGTAGTGGATAGATTTCATTTAATGAAATTTAGAGAACTTGAAACATAATGGTTGGTTCATCTAGCCACTAGAACCAAGAGAAGGATGAATGAAATTGTTAAGATTCATCCCATAAATCTGAATGAAGTGGGTATAAGTGTAGATGTGAATATCATTTGATTGGGATGTTATGAAATCATAATTGGAAGGGTCTGGTTGGAAGAGCATAATGTTATCCTAGACTACCATAATAATAATTTTACATATCTTGATAAAGAAGGGAATCAAAGCATTCTTCAAGGAATTCTAAGACCTATTTCTATTAGAGATATTTTAGCCTTGTGATTAAATATGTGTTTCAAGAAAGGATGTTAATTGCATGCATACTGTGTCAAGGAGCCATAAAATACAAAAGAGCCAATCCTTGGATATCATCCAATGTTATAGGAGTTTGAATATGTATATGAATAAATATTAGGTTTTCCACCAAAGTGGGATATAGATTTCTATATTGATTTGATTCTAGGAAAGGCTCCTTACAGGATGAGTATACTAAAATTAAAATAATTAAAAATACAAGTAGAATAATTATTGAATAAAGGATACATATGAATGAGTGTTTCACCCTGGGGAACACCAATTCCTTTTGTGAAAAACGAATGATGGAAAATTGAGGTTATATGTTGACTTTAAAGAATTGAACAAAGCCACAATAAAGGATAAATGCCCTCTACCTAGAATTGATGACCTATTTGATCAAATAGGAGGAATAAAGAAATTTTCAAAGATAGACTTGAGATTCAGATATTATCAAGTGAGGATTAAGGAAGAACATACAAATAAGGTGACTTTAAAATAAGGTATGGAAATTATGAGTTTGTAGTGGTGCCTTTTGGACTACAAAATGCACCAGCTATATTTATGAGCTTAATAAATGGTATATTCAGATTTTTTTGGAAAAGTTTGTTATTGTATTATTCGATGACATACGTATTTAATCCATTCATAGGAAGAGTATGAACATCATCTAAGATTGGTACTACAAGTATTGAGGGAGCGTCAATTATATGCCAAACTAAGCAATTGTACATTTTACAAAAAGTAAATATATTATTTGGGGAACACGATTTCAAAGGAAGGCATAGTAGTAGATCCAAAAATTAAAGCCATTATAGGATGGTCAACATTAAACTATGTTTCTGAAATTATATAGTTTATGAGATTAGTTGGATACTATAGGAGGTTTATAATAAGAATTTTAAGAATTTCTCATCCCATCACTCCTTTGCAATATGGTAGAATTAAATTTGAATGGATAGAATATTGTGAACAAAGTCTTCAACATTAGAAAGTCTTACTTACAAAAGAACTAACTTTGAATATTATAGATCCAAATGAATATTTTGTGATATATACAAATGCATGCAAACTTGGTGGGAAACCTACTCAAAATGGAGATGTCATTAGTTATGGGTCAAGGAAATTGAAAGAGAGTGATAGGAATTATGCTACAGATGATTCATAACTTTATGCCATTTTACCTACATTGAATATGTGGAGGAATTACTTCACGGCGAAGAAATTTGAATTGATGACAGACCATAGTGGTTTGAAATATCTATTTGAGAAACCAACTTTAAATGAAAAAAAACAATATGGTTGGATTTCTTGAATTTTTGAGTGAGTAAGACTTTGAAATCAAGAACATCGAGGAAAAGGAGAAAAGAGTTGTAGATTATTTCAGTACAAGGGTACATATTATGTATTCTCTACCATTAGTATGCACACCTCATATCTAAAAATCAGAAATTTGGAGTCTATTGTTACAAATCAACATTACCTAGAAGTGAAAAAAATTCTACTTCAAGAGAAAGTACCACAAAAATCTAAGAAATAAAGGCTATGTGAATATGGTTGTACGTTCCTTTTTCTCAGGAATTAAGGAATTTAATTATGAAAGAAATGCATAGTGTTATGATATGTAGGACACCCTAGTGATTAGGAAAACAATTTTAGCAACAAAAATTGTATATTTTTGGTCAAGGATGAAGAAATATGTCACTAATTATATTTCTAGATAGATGGAATTTCAAAGAGTGAAAGCTGAACATAAACACCCAATCAGTTTGCTACAACGATAAGCCAATTTTGGAGTGGAAATGGGATGTTGTAGTTATTGATTTTATAACCAAATTGCTAAGGAATACAAGGTAATATGATTCAATAATGGTGGTAGTGGATAAATTAACAAAGGATGCTCATTATATTCTAGTGAATCTCAATTATAAGATAACTGATATTACATACATATAGATGAAGGAAATTGCTAGGTTGCATGGAGTACCAAAATCAATTGTTTTAGATAGAGGTCCAAAGTTTATTTCAAACTTTTGAATAGGGTTATTTTTTTAGTTGTACAAATTTGAACTTTAGCATTGCATATAATCTGAAATCAAATGGGAAATTATAGATATTTAATCAAATAATTAAAGACATGTTGAGAATTTTTGTGATGGATAAACCATTTAAGTGGGAATATTACTTGCATTTCGTTGAATTTTCCTTTTATAATTGTACAAAACTTCATTGAAGATGATTCTATTTGAATCTTTGTATGGAAGATGGTGCAATAATCTAATAAGTTGGGACAATATAGTAGAAAATTTAGTACTTGGCAAAAAATTATCTCAAGGAAATAGAAGAGAAGAGTGTTAAAGTTAAGTGGAATTTGAAAAAAGTCTAAGATAGAAAAAAAAAGTTATTCAAATAAGAACAAGATAACCAGACAATTTAAAGTGGGAGAGCATATTCTTTTAAAAGTGAAACCAAATGAAATCTCATTGAAGCTAGGTAGTTGTAGTAAGTTGGCAGCCATATATTGTTGTACATTTTAATATATTGGACAATATGGGATCAACTACATACATTATTGCATTTCCTACTTTCATGAAAGTGCATAATATATTTCATGTGTCTTTTTCTGAAAAAAGTATGTACATGATTCTAACCATGTGATTAATTTGAATTTGATTTGGGTGGATCAAAAAGGATACTTCCTGGTATATCTAGTGATTACAATGAACAAGAAGGTCGTGGTGCTATGGACCAAAGTCATAGGGTAGGTAAAATTTTAGTGGATATGCCACAACCTTAAAGAAGTGACGTGGGAGATGGAAGACACTATGTGGGAAGGATAAATGTATTTGTTTTGAAATTCTTATGTAAACTTTGTGTGTGTGTACACTTGTATGGTGTTGAGCAACTAGAATAGCAATAAAATAAGGGGGAGGGGAATGTAATATCTTGGTTTTAACCTTATTTTCATAATGTACAATGTACATTATGAAAGACCATAGATCCTAGTTATGTAATGGTTTTGAATATTTATAATAATATCATCACTAATTATAGAAAGACAAGGGCAATAGTATAGGATGTTATGATCCCGTGAGACAGGTGTAGCTAGAGAGGATAAAATTTTTGGTTAAAATTTTCACTATACCCATTTTTAGAAATTAAAGGAAATTTGGCTATGTGAGCCTCTTGGGTGAGTCAATGTGGCATCTTGCGATAATTCATATTTAACCATACCTTTTTGGTTGTTTGAGGGGAAATTAATCCATTCTTCATTTTCATTTTGTTGTTCTTGCTTCTTGGCGAGAAAAGAGTTTTATGAAAAAGAGTCATTGTTGTGGTTGGAGGTTAACATTTATTATTTTCTAGTTGAGAATGCTTGTGTGCTCTAATGCCTTGGTATTGTCAAAAATCTTGTCTGTAGGTTGAGAGTCTCCAGTGATTCCAACAATAATATTTCTTGAGTAGTAGCAATGGAGCCCTAGAGGGAAATGGAAGATCCTAAGGGAATACATTGTAGGGAAAGGGATTCCTTTACTTGGGTTATGCAGGTTAAAGTGGAAAACAACTAGATGTTGAGATTGTGAGTATATTTGGTAGTTGTGACTATTGTGTAAAATGCGTGAAGAGAGAAATCTTGAGAGCTAAGTTCCTATGAAAGATAGAGTTGTCCTAGGCACCCATCCTTGGGGTATCATAGCCTCAACTTAAGGTTGGCTTATTGTAGAGAGTGATTGTGAAACAAAGGATACATCTGAGTGAAATTCCTAGCCTTTGTAGCTAGTTAGTGAATCTTTCATTAAAATATAAGTACTTTCTATGTTCCTGCATATTTATACCTTGATGTGTTATTTAATGGTTACCTATATTTCATATGATGTGTATGTTCCTAATTAATTGTACCACATAATTAATTATATTTATTGGCATTTGGATGATATTGTTGGTAGCATGCATGGTTTCTTTAATTTCTTGTTTTAAAGGAATGGTCATAGAGCTTAAATGTTTCCAAGGAATGAGGATTTTGACTACCCTGGCATGGGTACATTATAGTTGTGTGCCTTGAATGCATCATAGGCTTGATCCCAAAACCTTGTTGATGTTCCTTCACCACTACTTATTCTCACTAGACATCCTTCTAGTGCTAGTCTTCTTTCCTTAAACCATTGGATAAATTTTTTTCCCTTTGGCTTCATCAACTATAAATCCTACAACCATGATTCAGTACTTCTTTCCACACTCATCCTTAAATATTGATTCATCCCTTCTTCTTACAATACTCATTTGGTTCAATCACCATTGATCTATAATTGTTTCCCTTCTCAATTCTCACTTAATCCTTATGTTACTCTATACTTCTTCCATTGTATTGATTCTTCTAACGCTTTTTCAATTCTTTCATCCTTTCAACAAACCCTAGTGCAGGATGTTTAATCAACCATGATAATTGGTTCAAAGGGTAGTATACGTTCTCCTATCAACCTCCCATCCACTCTTCTTTTGAAATCCTCCTTTATCATTGCGAATATTTGATATACTCTAATAAAAATTCAACCACATACCCTCCAATGGTCATTTGACCTAGAATTCAAGTAAATGGGTTAGTTGGTGATATACCGACTAAAGTGTAATCAATTTCTACATTGTCCATTACATCACCTTTTTTTCCTCTAATCATATCCAAGGGCCCCTTCAAGTATCTTTAACCATTTATTTAGAATCATTTGAAACTCAACCTAGAACACTTGTTACTCATCTCTACAAGTGCTACCATACAAGACTTTTTCCCAATGCTTTTTATAACTACATTCCCGTAGCTCTTTTATTGCATGAGGAAACCATTGAACTTGTTTTGAACCGATTTGTTTTCCTACACACTATAAACGTTTCTCTCAGCCTACCAAAATCCCTCTATTAATATAGGTCTTGCTAATAGAACCACTTGATGGTCCTTTTTTGAGACCAAGGTTCTGATGGTTGTCCAACAAAGGTTTAGTTCTAGTCTTTTTGTAATATAAGTTCCAATCCTTGATAGATAAAGGTACTAGTTGCATCACTTTTCACACTTACAAAGGTAAAGGAAAGTTATAGGATGAGAGTATAATCATTCTACTTTATCACACTTGAAACAACAATACCATTACAAAATTATGTATCATTCATTCATGTGCATAAATCAAATCTATTATAATAATAAATAAGAAAAATTACCAACATACAAATCATCCACATACATACAACTTGAAAATAAACAGTGTTTCCATTATTCAATAATTGGAACATAGTCCAATATATCATTTCTCCCATAGCAAGGACATGAGTGGATCATCAGAGTAACAATATATCACATTAACCAATAAAAATTCACGATGATAATGACCAACCTTGATGGTGGCAACACTACGAGTGACAACAAGATTTAATATTGTCCCAAATGGTCTACTTCTACAATGTATGATGATTATCTTCGACTCTATCAAAACCCTAAATAACATACTCAACTACATAACTATGTTGCATTACATGTAATAAATGACTCAAACTTTAGTTGATCTAATTTGAAAAACATGGTTTCATTTCTTTTTTTTATACAACAACTATAAGTCCACATGGTGTAGCAAAATAGCCCAAGTGTCATGATTTCATCCTTCTTACCTATATTTGAAAAAATGAAGGAGCCAACACCAAGAATATAAGTTTAAATTTTCTTGTGGAAAATGTGGGAATGTTCATCTCAACATAAATGTCCCAATATTATAAGATTGGAAGGTATTTTTATACCAGGGTGGTAATCCACAACCACTTGTGACAATGCAAAATTCATTTCAATGACATAGTTTTTCTTCCAATCAAGGCATAGTCCCATTAGCTTCAAACTGCTTAGTTACACCCTACTAGTAAAACCATCTCATTATAGGATTCTAATGGCTACTAATAGGGTTAATATCCAAATTCATAATCATAGTTATGAGTCATATGACCTTGGATATTCAACTAATATTAAGACTATGTCTCAACCTTGAAATGGTTCTCTGCATATTCCATTATAGATATATAATTCATTCTCAAAACTTACCTTATTGTGCCCAAGCCTCCATTACAACAAAATGGCACATAATCCTCACTCTAGCATTGCTTGAGAATATGATATTAGTATAGATTTGTCTCAATACACTTCTATTATCTATGTGCTATAAGTGTTGCAAAATTTTCCTTCTTAATGTAAGGCATTGTTGATTACCATCAGAGGTGTTAATAATGTAGACTGAATGCAAGGTATAGGCCTTTATTTCAAATTATCAAAGAAAAAACATATCAATGGAATCACACACATATATGAAATTATGTAGAGAATTAAATGGAGGAAATCACAAAGAATGCCACCCATGTATTTATTAAACATAAAATTACAACATTCATGCCTTAATGAGTTTTCACTATTATTATAAAAATCAAGCCAACTTCCCTTGCAAAAATTTGAAGATATTACATGTTGGTATGAGTCTCAATTAGGTTATAAATGATATTACAAAGATCCTAGATAAATCTTCCTTATTCCACATGAACTCCTCTTCCTTATCATTTATTTTTCTATTTGTCCCTTCTTTATTTCCCTTTTATCTGTGTTTCTCCTCCTTGCTTAAGTGGTAATGAGGAAAATTTCCCTTTCGAAAATATTAGCAATCCCCTTTAATAAATAAACCATGATTGACCTCCCAAAACGAATGCTGTTGAATTCATGAAATATAATCACATGGAGGGATTGACAATAAGTGCCCCCCTCACCTTTTAAAAAATCAAAAGCTTAGGGAATATTCACATGGAAAAGGTGGCAAACACCAAATGGTGAAGTGAAGGATGGATGGAAAAAATATGGATTTTCTCTTGCATCCATCTTTCATCGTCCCAATAAGATACCATATGTGCCTTAATGATAAATCTATGATGGGATTTGATGTTGAGGAAAAATGATTATTCACCACATTGTTCCACTATGACTTCAAAATGTACAAAAGTTGTTTCATGATCAAATAGACCTATAAGAAGGAAATTCCTATTGTATTGTACTCCTTTCATAAATAATGAATGAGTCGTTATTCACAATATTTATAATATGTTCATGAAATTATTTAGTCTATTTCTTCCTCTAAGATCCAAGTAGCTTCTTCCAAGCCCTTACCTTCTCAACAAAACACGTTTATTTTATCTTCTAACTCCTCATTCTACCTACAGTTCTTTCCTTACATATCTCTATGATCTCATCCTGTCTCCTCTCTCTCTTTAGCGTCTAACCTCTCTAGTCTACATTATGCTCATATTCATCCATAACACCTTTCTTAATCTCATTTAAATATGCTACATTGAAACTCCTAGGGAGACTGAAAATTTCACGCATTTCTAACACATAAGAATTGTTTGAAATTTTCTTAGGATCTTGCAAGATCATATCTTCTTCATTTTTAGTTGGTTATATGTGTCTTTTGGAAACATTTCCTTCCTCATGTGCACTAATATAAGGTATCCTTCTTCACTTTATCACTCCCCTTTCCTTATCATCCTTTTTCTTGCACCCTTGGTTTCTCTACTACACCTATTGTTACACATACACATGCACTTCCTAAATCCATTTCATAAATTATTACGCACCTGCACTCCTTTTCTTTCTCATGAAAGCTTGCAAAATATATCACTACTCATGATGACCTTCCATTCACAATCTAGAAATGATACTTTCTTGTGGATTTGTTCATAGAATATTTGTATACAAACTCCACTTGCACCAACACCAAAACCTATTGAGATGTAGAATGAACCAAAAGCTTATTAGTGTAATAAAATTTTTCGGAAATAAGTTGCATTGGAGTTTGGAACCATACCAATGTTTCAAGTGGACACTCCATTCCAAAAGAAATTATGAAAATTATGAAATATGAAGTCAATATTCTTCAATAAGTTTTCCCATAGATGACCAAGAAAGTTCATGTCTCCATCTAAGGTTATACTTGGAAGACCACACAAGCATACTATTTCTCCAAATGGTAAACAATTATGTTCATTGCATCACTAGTTTTCCTATGTAGAGTGAAATGTTCCATTTTCATCATTTATGTACAACCATTAATATAGAACCATTACCTCATTGAGATTTGGAAATATCAACACAAAGTCCATGTTGATATATATTTCTATGGTGATTTTGGTACTAACATGAATTGTATAGTCTAATATTTTTGTTATTCTTCTTTTCCATGTTAACAAATTCTATAAACTTTAACATATTTCTTCATTTCTTCAACAACGCTAGTGTGATAGCCCCAAGTAGTTACATTTATGTATGCAATGTAAACATTATGATAAAATAGAATGGGTTGAGTAATGGGATACAAATTCTAGAGGGTTTGGGTGATTATTGTTGGAAAATAATATTACAATGCATAAATTCAGTGAAGAAAATGAGGAGACACATAAGAGGAATATGAAGAGACACCAAATAATAATAATAATAAAGGTTTGAGAAACATTGGAGTGGTTTTTTCATAGAGAAAACATGAATTCCAAGAGAGATGGAACAACAAAGAGGAAGGGGTCCTTTCAGTTGGTAAGGGAGCAAGAAGAGATCTTGAGTGTGGAACTAATTACCTCTCGAGTCCATATTTTCCTGGAGGGTGGCGCTGGTGTTTATTAGGAAATATCTAATGGAATGGGGTGGAGGAATTGGTCCTAGAAAATTCCTGCATGATTACTGATTGTTTCCTTGTTGTCTTTTGATTTTATTGTGATTTTTGGAATCCCTTGTTTTTGGGTGGAACAATAGTGTGGGTGTTTTGAATGGATGGAAACCATTGGCCTCTATAATCCCTGTGCATGGTGTTGATTTTCAATTCAGTTGATGGGTGGAGATGGATGGTTATTTGGAGTCCCTGGTATAGTTGATGGTTGTGTTTATGTCCTAAGCAAAAGATCCATCAACCTCTGAAATTTGGCTCGAGGGTGATAGCTACAAGTGATACTTGGTTGTAGTTGTTTATGGTTGGGTGAAGATTCATACTCCCAAACTCAGCTTCCCACTAGTTTTTGAGATAAATATCTCTCATGTTCTCAAGAAATCAAGAATTTTATACATACGTACGTCTATATTTGCCTATTTCATTACTAGTCTAAAATGATGTGCATTGATGCCATGGTTCATGCCAATTTATTTAGCTTATGAATTAACCAATGTGTTGTTGTTACTATGTAAAAGGTGCTAGAACAACATGTGGTAGAAATTATTCAAACCTTGTAGCAACTAGCATGCAATCTTCTTTATTGCAGTATGGGATGCATGACCTTATACTAATACTTTGGATGTAGGGATCAATGAGTACAATTTCTTTTATTTTAGTTATAAATTTTATTCTTTGGAGTTTCAGATGTTGAAATTATATCCACATTAAGGGGAAATGCCACTGATAATGTGATTAAAATTTCAGATATTGGTTCACAATATTTTGGGAATTATGATCTAAGGAAGATGAACTTCCTAAATGCATATTTTTACAAGTCATGCTGGAATTTCTGCCGTAACTTATATTTTGTTCAATTCTAGAAGCTTAAAAAAAACCTACATTGAGGGGAAATCTCGTTGATCATGTGGTAAAAAATTCAGATATTTTTTTGGAATATTTTATGAGATATACGCAGAGGAAGTTGAGACTCCTAAATGCTCCTAATTTTAGGCATCAAATAGGTCATGTTGAAATTTATGTTATAACTTTTCTTCTGGGAAGTTTCAAGGGCTAAAAAAAATTTCATAGTGAAGGGAAATCCCATTGATAATGTGGTTGAAATTGTAGATATTGGTTCACTATATTTTATGAGATATGACTTGTGGAGGTTGATCTTCCTAAATGCTCCTAGAATTGTGCACCAAATAGGATTTTGTTAGTATTTTTGGTTATAAATTTTCATCTATGAGGTTCCAGAAGTTGAAACTTGAACCGTAGTGAGAGAAATTCCTGCTAATCATTTGGTCATGTTTCCACTTGGACTACTATACTTTGGGAGATATGCCTTGAATCATTTGCTATACTAGTTTTCATGCAAAGTGTTTGATGAAATGCATAAATGGTTCAATGATTCATTGCATACAAATTGTTTGATGAAATACCCCAATAAGTACATTGTTTTATTTTTGGGGATAGTATTATTTTATAATAGTATTACTGTAGCTGATATGCTTATTTGTACACAAGGAATTCACTACATTAGTTTTAATGCAAAGTGTGTGAAGTAATTGTAGGTTTTAACCATGTACAGAAATTACACCTGCAAACGAATTCTTAAAAAAAATAGAAAATACACATATATTTTCCTTTCGATCCCAAAACCGGGACTACCAGATTTATTTTTCATTATATTCCTTTCAATGATACAAGACATATATATAGATGTCGAAGCATCCATAAACCCCAGTCCATTAACCCTAGATTAGAACATAACTGTAGTTCCCTTGACTGGATCTACAAAATACCATGGTCAGAAAACTATCATGGCCAAAACCATGTGCGAAATCCATGCACAAAACCATAGGTAGGTCTGCCTGCCTAATATCGGGGCCAAAAAAAATTCATCGGGTGCTTCCTCAAGGGGGCTACTGCCCCCGATACGCTCGATGCAACAAAGGGAGGGTTGTTCCCCCCCGCCCCCCCGACTTCACGCGTGGGACTTTTCGTGGAAAGAATATAACACACACCCAATAGTAATGCTTGAATGAAAATGTAATTGTTTGAAGAAAATGTAACAATATAGTAATTGTTTGAAGAAAATGTTGTTTTGTGGATGGGATAGTATTGTTGCATATGATCTATTCCTATTTTCATGCAAGAAATTTGCAATTTGCATGCAAGGAATTTGAAAAGTTGCACACAAAGAAATGGAAAAGTGGCATGATTATGTGGCATGTTTTCAGTTATCATGTTACAATTAGAATAAGTGCAATATTTCTGATTTAATCTCATACAAAATGTTTGACAAAATATATAAAAGAGAAATTCCACTCAATTATTTTTATATAAGATTTTTTTAAGAAAGGTTCACTTGCAAAGTACTTTACAAAATGTATGAGAAATGAAAATCAAGTTTTGGAAAGTGTGGTTAAATTTAGTAGAGGTACATGACAAGTGATCTCATGTGATCAAGGAGAGATTTGTAATGAATCATTTCTCATATTATATGTTCTAATAGTAACTTTGATTTTACATTGATAACATTGGAGACCCCATTTCCATAATTGAACATTGGAGATCAGGCCATTATAGTAGTTGCCTCCTTCTACCTTAGTGTGGACCATGGGTTGTAATGGAATATGTTTATCAGTGGTATCAGATCTTCTAGGTTCAAACACTTAGATTGGATGGGATCTATCATAGATGAAATGAAGAGAAAAGTTGCTACACTATATCATTATAGATTAAATATTTGTAACTTTGTATTATTTTGAGAATGATTTCTTATTGGGTGCAAGTGGTTACTGTTTGTTGAATTTTGCTAGTGGTTATTTATTACTTTCATGTGTGGTTATGTGAAATTATTTTGTTGTATATATGAATAGAATGATGTTAGTTAAATATTGATTTGAGCTGATACAACAAGATAAACCTACAAAATGCTAGATAGATTCCTTAGAATGAGAATTGCAAAAGTTTATGATTGAATGATGCAATAAAAAATATGAGGGGGAATCTCTTAGCTTAAATCCTACTAGTTTATAATTTTATTTGATGTTTTGAGACATTTTCACAAGATAATGATAATAACACATGCATAATAAAATGCTAGATATGAAATAGTTTAGATATGCATATCCATAAATAGATATTAAATAATGATATGCTAGGCGCATGAAGGTATGATAAGTGTACACAGTAATGGGTTTATATGCATAAAGATTCTCATTCTGTTTTCATAACCTGTTCATATGACTAAGAGTGGTTAATGATGAGTAGGTAACCATGACTATGTTGAAAACATAATTGGAAAACCAATGAGAGTATTATATCTATTCTTGAGGAACCAAAGCTATGGAAAATGAGGTGTTGATGAGAGAATGGCACAAGTGACACCTATGTTTGTTGATATGCATATTGTGACAAAGTTGTGAGTGCATTAATGAGAATGTTGCTTCTAGTTAGTGGTTTTCTCCAGATATTTGTTCTAATAACTACTGATTATGACTCTTGAACTTATTCACCCTTAAAGTATTGTTTGAATGTTTGATTAAGTGCAGGATATGAGTATGTGCTTATGAGATTGCATGATGGAAAGATCTTGTTTTAATACAATTGTACTAACACAATGTGTGCGGAGACAACTGATATAAACATAAGTGCAAGTGGGTGCTAGTTGTAGCACTATGGCTAATGACTATGATCTAATTGTAGACTATGTCATGGCTACTACCCTTGATAAAAGGATAATTTTAAATTTGATGATGCTAGTCTTGGTAAAAGGTTGATTTAAAACTAAAAGAAATGGTGACTTGATCCTTGGAACATGTGATGGACATGTGTGAATAGTTACAAAGAAACATGCTTGGTATTAGCATGGCAAGGTAACAGTTGATTTGTTTATGGTGATCTAACTAATAGTTGGGTGAGTGTGGTAGCACATAAGAAGACTCAATTGAAACAAGGTAAAAAGGTAAAAGAAAGGAATGGGGTGAGAATTCATTTGGTTATGTTTGGAAACTATTGTTCCAAATGAATGTGTCCTTTGCAAGAATGAAAAAGGCTTTCTTAACATTGACTTTGTGTGGCATTATGTGAATATGTGTTATATTCATGAACACGTTGATGATTTAATGAGTATATTTAGTTACATTGTATTTGATAGGTTATTGTCAGGAATCATTCTTGTCGAAGGATGATTAATTGTGATTATAAAAATTGATGAATATATTAATGGCATGTTTGGGATAACACAATTATTGAGAAATCTAGTGCAACTAGATCAGGGTGAGTTCTCTTTGATAAATGCTTGTGATGCTATTTTACTTAACTTGATGTAATGTTAATTAGGTTTTTTCTCACTTAATTATTATTGTGTTCTTATCATAAAACAATTACCAAACTATGAACATCAATGAGACAAGAGGACACAAAATGTAGGCTACTATCTAGGGCCAAAACATCTCCTCTTGAGAGGAAAACCCATAAGAATTATTCTCTTCTTATAGAATCTTTAAATGACAAATTCCAAGACCTAAGAACCTTGACAAAGACCAAGTCAAACTCTATTCATATGCACTTTCTTTTTCTCAAAATTAACCCAAGTCAACCTACTTCAGAACTGATTCAACTTCACAAATTCGGACTTGCAATTTCTTGACTGCAATTTCAGCCTAGCTATAGAAACCCTAACTTCACACATGTGGGGAAAGATGGTGAGTTTGATCTCATTCTTCCTTCGTTTGGTGTGTTTCTCTTTCCTTGATGATTAGGTCTTCAATCTTTATGCTTTTTTACATTAAATTTTGCTCCTTGATGTGACTACAATTTTCGTCTTATTGCAACTCAAATATGCCCTAATTATTTTCACGCGTGTGGGAGATTCATCCCTAAAATTTTCCTCCAAAGAATTGATTTATCTTCCATCTTTTTCTCCTCTTCTTTGCTAGATATAAGGCTTATTTTCTTTTCCTTCAACGAACTTGCTTGGATGCTAACTTGATGAGGTAAAGTTCTTCCTTATATATAGACTTTCTTGTGATGTTCGAACAATCCTAATGAGGCTGACTTGTTGACTATTGGGCCAACTTGATCTTGGAATGTAATTATACATGAATTTGACTCAATTGAATACTTTTGACTTGATACAAAATTCCCAAAAGGGTCTTTTACATATTACAATGATTCTTTGACTCCTAAATTTTTTGACAAAGTCCTAGAAGCACACAATGGGCGATTCACTTATGAATATATTAACCTTGAGCATGAAACCCATGCTACAAAAAATAATAATAATATTTTTTCTTTA